>JAPFFP010045545.1:0-11558 GCA_026153255.1 Solanum medicagineum | reverse complement strand
CACAACTTCAAAGAGTTCTTTAGTACTTAGGTCACTAACACATCTCTTTAACACTCCATAAGGACCCACAACCTTAGGCTCAATTCCCTTTCTTGCCAAACCGGATAACACAATTCATGGGTGGGACTTTTAAGTGAATACAATCATCAATACAAGCATACATAGCCTGCCTTAGTACCTAAGGACACCATCTCCCCCTTTGCAGAAAACCTCCACTTCACCATCATCTGCCCAGGCATTCAACTCTAGCAAGGCGGGGTCAAAGTCTTGCTTTAACTTGACCTCATTAACCCAAGAAGATTTGAAACCATCAAAACCTATACACTACCATTATCAACTTCATCCAACCTCATTCCCAACCTAGCCAACTGATCTACTTCTCCAACCACTTTTTTTGTTACCCAAGATTCACACTTATCATATTTAACAAATAACCTCTCATCCCTTAGTCTTTGCAGCATCACCCTCAAATGACTCACAAACTCTTCTTCGTTCCAGAAATAAATCAATATACCATCCACCAACTACCACACACATATCAAGGTAGGGTTTATAGACCCTACTCATGAGATCCACAAACATAGCCGGGGCATTGGTCAAGAAAAAGTCATTACCACAAATTCAAAATATCGGGAAGGACATCAAGAAACTCATTGACTACCGGAACCGACTCAATAGGAAAGACTTTAGACTCAACATCCCCCAACTCTTACGAGATCAATTTGGTCCTTAAGACAAGAAGTGAATCTATCCCTAACCATCATTTCACAACTTCCAACTCAAGTACGGATTCATTAGGGAATTAGAAACTAACTTTACGGGTTCTATAATCAATGGAAGCATGACATGCATGTAATCAGACCACCCCAAGACCTCCAAACCCAAGTTCAACAAAATCACAAGACAAGACTTCATGCAAATGGGGCAACCATTATAGACCTTTCTAGAAACAATACTCACCAATAGAGGTAGACACCAAAAGGGTTCACATAACAATTTGGAACACATATGAAACTTATTAGCAACAAAATGAATAATGAAAGAAATAGTGACACCAGGACTTATAAAAGCATGCATCTCAAAATAAAAACCTTTAACATACCGGTAGCGACACCTCATCCCCTACTTGTCTCCCTTGAAGGGAATAGAACTGATTATGTCATGGAGCACCCCCTTATTGGCCACCTTGAGCCCTTTGATCAACATGACCACCTTGACCTTGAGAACGACCATCCTTGCCCTTCTTTCAAACATAAGGGCAATAAATAAGCTTATGGCCTACTCCCCCATACCCATAACATGCATTTGAATCGTTCAAGCATTTGCCATAAAGACATTTCTCACTTTTTTGGCATTTTGGAAAACTCACCCCACCATTGCCACCTTGGACCCTTGGGTTAAGCACCTCATCATTAGCAAATCTCTTGTTTGGAGCACTAGAGGACCCTTGGTATTGAAATTCATGACCTTGTTGGAAGCATTCACCCTTAGGACTTTGATAAGCACCCTCATACCGAGCCTTCTTAGAATCCCCACTTCTCCTTTTCCTAAGCTTCTCCCCCTCGAGTTGTTTGGCATATGTCATGAGCCGGGACAAGTCCTATCTCCCACTAGCATGGAGGTATAACACTCCTCATTCACCAAGTCAGACACTTTCGACACAAACATGTTCATCCTTGCTCTAGGGTCGGCCACCAAATGTAGAGAATACTTGGAGAGTTTGTTAAATTTGAGGGCATACTCCCTCACACTCATGGAACATTGCCTAAGGTTCATCAATTCCATCATTTTTGCCTTTCTCAACTCTATAGGGAAGAACTGGTTGAGGAAGGCAGCATTGAACTCCTCCCGAGGAATACCATCATGATTTCCTCTCTCCATCTTCCATTGCACAAACCAAATTTGAGCCACATCTTTTAGTTGATAAACGACTAGATGCGCCTTTTCCTCCAAACTTACACCCATGATGGATAACACCGTATACACCTCATCTATGAACTCTTGGGGGTTTTCTTCCGCCTTGGACCCATGGAACTCCGAAAGGTTCATCCTAGTGAAGTCGCTCACTCTTGAAGCCAAAGTATGAGCATGAGGAGCTTGGACCCGTTGATTCAATTGGTTCGTTATTATATGGGTCAACATAGTAATGGCATTCCGAAACTCAACTTCAGTAGACGCCTCTATCTTGAGGAGCTTGAGTAGCGGGGTAAGCCAGTTGCCCCCAGGGTGCACGGGCACTCCTTGGTCTTCCTCTTTGTAGAAGCATGATCTAGAAGAGAAAAGATCATTCGTTAGGGGAAAAGCCATATAGTGACACCTAAAGCACGATATAGGCCATGAAGAAGTGAATCATTTCCTAAAACACCTCATAGCCTTCCTTCATAGTTATGGCGTGCTTCACAACCATGAATAAGAGTTTAATCGACGCAGTGTGTTGTATTTCGAGGACCAGTAACAACTTAGTGCTCTATTACTATGTTTGTCACGACCCAATCCTAGGACCTAGACGTGACATGGTGAATGGAAAGCTCGAAGACAACCCAAACAAGCCTATTAGCATATTGTGTACATATCGTTGGTTGCGGAAGCAAATTAAACAAACACAAGAGTCAATCAAATGAAAAAGAGAAAGGGACTAAGGGAAATAATTCATAATAGTAATAGATTAAGAAGAGCCAAGCTTCAATAACATAATCAAATCATGACATAACATCCAACAACAACTCTAACATAGATTGGAGTGGGGGCCAAGACACTTTCCAGGCTCACCCTCATTTAACAAGTATCCAACATAAGAACAAGAATCTATAAAGCATGAATGAGATTAGCTATCGCCCTAGGACTTGAGGACTCACCAACTAGCTTCTTTACAAGAACCAACTAGCCACGTGGAGGGGGAGGATGATCTAATGGAGCTCCGGTCCCTATATGGTAATAACATATAGCCATGAAGCATCCGTTAGTACGTTTGAATGTACTAAGTATGCGGGATGCAATGTAACAAGAATCATGAGCCATAATAACAAGATGCTTAATCATAATCAACAAAAATAAGCTCAATATGTCATGTGTAATCAATGCATAGGATGAAATATGCTTAAGAATAATCCTACTTGCATATCTTGTTTAACCCATAAAGTAACATAATTAGATCATCCTACTCCCTTGTGCTCGAGGGTGAGGGATATAGCATAGGTCGTAACCCCTTCTAGAAGGTAATAAGTAGTACATGAGGGTAGAGGAGTAGCATAGGTCATAGCCTCTACATGTAAGCATGAGATAATGAATAGTACATGAGGGTAGAAAATTAGCGTCATAACCCTATATGTAATCATGAGATAATACAACATATTGAATCGCACAAGAGGGTGAGGCGTACTACATAGTTCATAAGCCCTTTATGTAGAAATTCGGCCTTGTACTAGAGCGTAATACATATAATATAGTTCATAAACCCTTCTAGTATGCTTCACAGTTCTCGAGAGCATAAACCTTAGCATAAGAACTCAATAATTCATCAGCAATTGAGACTTGTAAAAATCATGCAAAAGGTCATAGAAAAACTTGAGAATTCTTGTCAAGACATTTTATCAAACACTTGGTTGGTGTGCAATGCTAGTTCAAAATCATGCAATTCAAGAATAAAATAATGTGAGAAAACTTAATTTAAATTAACTCACCAGCTTATAGTAAAACCCTCATGTATGATACCTTGAAATCCTTCATCAAATCTCATAATAGACCATAGTTCCATAGCTCAAAACATACATAGTCTCAATAGACAATACCAACTCATAGTATAATCTTGAGATAGGTAGACATGCATATTTAATCAACATTTCATAAAATCTCAGCATATCTTATGCGTATAATCCATAATAAAACATATCCGTAAATAATAACACTTGAAAACATGCAGTTTCATAAGATAGGAAGATTGGACACCATGAATGAAAGGATCTAATGGTTGAAACCCACGTACCTTAGATTTGGGGATTTCCTTGATGTAGATTTGAATGAGAACTTGAAGCTTGAATGAAGTTCTTAAGATCTGGAATTAAGCTTGAGTCACTTGAATTTGAATGAAATATCTGGCTAAGTGTTAGAAAGGGTTTTGAGAATGTTTTGAGTGATATAGAGTTGAAAAATGATTAAGTATATGTGTTTTTACGCATTGGAGGGCATAAACCCAAGACTCCAAAGCCTTAAACTGAAACAGAAAGCTGGGAGAAAAATACCACTGATTCGTGCCCTTGGTGCATCGAGGTCAGGGTGCGGATCGTCTCTGGAATACGAAAATTTTGGAAAATGATTTTTCATTGTAGTTCTCTAAAATCAGTGTTATACTCATTTTACACTCAATTTCGCCCCCAAGAATATGAAATCGATTTTTTGATATCACGCATAAATTTTGAGATATATCAAAATTACGATTATAGACATTTCCGAGGCACATCTTTCGGCCTTTTTTGGGCGTTTCAGTTTTAATGACAATGTATGGTGGTTCTAAAGGGAGAAACTAAAGAGGAACCAGAGAGCTCTGTTTTTTTATTTGATGTCAAGGTGTGGTGGCTTCACATGACGCGATCGTTAACAATCTTCATTGATCAAAATTGAAAAGATGAAAGTCCTAAATTCGAGGACACAATGAGTAAAGATCAGAGTTGAAGGGAAGTAGAAATGGTGAGAACATGTGTTGAAATGCTAGGCCGTTTACTTCAATTGACGTGTGATGATCGGAGAAAACGTCAAAAAATACGCCAGAGAAGACGACAAGTTCTTTTTTTTAAATGATTGATGTATTCTGATAAGAAAGAAATAATAATATGGAATTATTTTCTTTCACATAATGTATGATTACTTCATGACTGCACTTTGATGATTAATTGCAGAAGAATAAAAATAATTGTAACGAGAAGAAGAGATTTAGAAGATGACGGAGTCTAATTGATTAGACTTAATTAAGTAACGTCCAATAAAAAAATGACACTTGTACATATTAATTACTTTTAAAATTATTTATGAGAGTGGTGCACACTCTTTATGCTGCATCAGTATTATGGGTATATTTATTCTATTTTAAAATAGTTGGGGGTAATAGCAACTTAGTTAAGTTAAGGTGTGTGGCTGGGATTTCGGTAACAGTTTAAGGGTTACTTATGAACTATCTCTTTCTTTTCTTTTAACATATTCAAAATAACCTCGTTAATATTATAATACTAGATATTTTTTATGCAAAGCAATGTAGGCTTGGATAGGCAACATGGGCTATGCAATTTCAGCACCAAACCAACCTAGCTACACGCAAATTTGATTCGGAGGTGTCACTCATAGAATACATTTTATTAATTGTATGTACTTATTTAGAAAAAGTTTTCGAAGAAACTCTGTCACGAGACACCTCTTGAATCTTCTTCAATTTGCCCCTGTGCATACTGAGGGTTACTTTACTACTAGACCAATAATAACTCATGAACTCATGAGAAGAGTGTTTTAGAGAATGTGTATATATAGTCACAATCATTTCATGAGACTTGCACAAGACACAATTGCAAAACACTTATCCAGAACTAGTCATCATATCACATCATATCATCAATCGTCAGATACAACTAAAAGTGTGAACAAAAAAAGTTGAAACACCAAAATACCCCTAAAAAGTTAAGTTACTACAACAATACCATTTAAAAAATAAAAACAATTCCTTAATAAACTCTAAAAATTAAAAGTCAATCAAAAAATAGGTATAAATACAATGAAGTTCCTATAAGTACTGCAACCTATTCAACGTCATAAAATTGTTTTTTGAAAACAGTCAGAAAATGAGTATAAATACGATTAAGTTCCTACAATTACTGCAACCTATTCAATGTCATAAAATTGTTTTTAATCTTCCTTAACCTATCATTTAATATTTTTGTTGCTTTTCAACTTTCCGAAAACTCTTTTTCATCCTATACGGGCACCTTTAATGTCTTGGTGTTCTTTCCAAGTTCTACAACCCTTAACTTTAAAAATCTTATAACTTATCAAACTCCATTATTGAACCATTACATATTCCTTGGTGTTGTACTCAGGTTCTGGGAGTTTTAATACAACTTTTCTTCTTCTTTTTTATCACTTCACCAATACTATGATGCTTTATAATATTTGAGATCAAAGAAAGATTGTAAGATCAATATTGTTAGTTTATCTTTGATGTACTCCAACATTCTAATAGCTGTGGGAAAGAGGCATATGTGTGTGCAAATTTATCTTTCTTTTGGCCTCATCTTCTTTTCTTTTTTTGGTTTAAATTTGAAGATTTATTTGGCTAGGCATTGATCCAGGATGAGATTGACTCGAAAGGGAAGATTTCTAGAGTCACAACTACTTGTGGAGTAGACAAAGGACGTGGATGACCTTCATAAAGTCATTCTCCAAGTCGAGGGGCCTCGACAGCACAAGGCATTTCTTCCCCATTGTCATTTTTCGTCCTTGAAGTTTAGTGGATAAAATGTAGATTTGCACTTAGACCTTTTATTTTTTCCATCCATATAAATTGAATTTTTTGTCACTCGTTGAATGTTTTAAAATTCTTTAATTTACCAATTTTTGTATATGTGTAAATTTTGTGAAGTCTATTTGTTTTGTATTAGGCATACATAATTTTGTCTTTCAAACACAAGTATTTTGTGGATACATTTATGCTTTTTATTTTTGTTTATTTATTTTATTTGCTGAATATATTATAATTAGACTAGGTAATTAGCCAGCACTTCACGCGGTCATAAGTAATCTAATTAAGTTTATATATCTTAATATTAAAATTAATAAAATACTCTAAAGTTATTAAGTTATTTCTACATAGAAAATTTAGCATTATAAATATATCCGAAGAACTTTTATTAATTTAATATTGCTAAAGTCCTAGTTGTCTTCAATTATTATTCTCAATATAATTGATTTTTTAATAGTGCTTGAACTCCCAAACTTGAACGTTAAATTACTATAATATCCTGAACTTAAAAGTCAATTTAGTATATTTTTTATAGCTTGTATTATATTATATTATATTGAAAGATGATAATTTTTAACATCGAAGAATTGTGACTTTTTTGAAAGGTTGTGACTTTTTCAAAAAGTTGTGACTTTATCGAAGGCCTATGACTTTTTGAAGGGTTGTCACTTGTTTGAAGAGTTGTGACTTTTTCGAAAGGTTGTGACTTTTTTGAAGGGTTTTAACTTTTTCGAAGGGTTGTGACTTTTTTGAAGGATTGTGACTTTTTTGATGAATTGTGACTTTTCCTAAGATCGAGTTGTGACTTTTTCGAAGGGTTGTGACTTTCTTTTTCGAAGAGTTGATGAATGACTCGGCTTCTGTATGTTGTCGTTGGATCTAGAGAAATCTTGTTTCTGGAAAAGGTTTGGACCAAGTGTGTCTCAAGAGAGACCACACGGCCAGTGTGGGGTCACACGAGCCATGTGGCTTCAAGTGAGACCAAACTTGGACTCAAATCTTGCATGTTGGCCTTGTGGTGGAGTTTCAAGCTAAGGCATACCTCACTGGCACCCCACACGGGCCATGTAGAGGAGCTGTGGGATGGCCTACTGTTGAAGCCCCCATCTTTGGAGCTAAAGGAGGCCACACGACCAACCACACGGGTTGTGCGGTTCTTGACTGGCCGTTTGGCCTTCCGTGAAGTCTCTGGGTGAAATGTAAGTATTGGATCACTTTCTAGTAACTTTTTTCGCGAAATATTTCTAAAGTTTGGGAGAGGGAGCATCACATGGACCGTGTGGCTCCACAGGGGTCGTTTATTGGTCCGTTTGGTGGTTCCTGCGAAAAATTTCTAAGTGTTAGTCTAAGATCGAAATTTTCAGAAAATTTGTCTAAGTGTGGATTCACGGGCAGGTAAACGGACCAGGTAATGCCACATGGACCGTTTACCCTCCAGCCAAGTGACTTCCAGTAAATTTTTACTTCGATTCATTGATGGTGTTTTCATAAATTTGGTTATTTCTATTAGACTTTTGGGGATGCCAAAGCTATTCTAAGGTCATCTAAAGACCTAAAACCATTTCAAATATTCAAGCATATCCCTCATAATTTGATCTCTCAAAACACTCTCAAAGGCTTTCCACCAAAATAACTCTTGGGGTTTCAACATTTGAGCTTGGGATTTCAAGTCTCCGTCAAATTTCATTGGGGTTTCTTCATCTTAGTGAATGTATGTGGGTTCGATCCATGATTACCTTCCAATCAAGGAGACCCAAACTATTTTCAAGCAATTTTATGAATTTCTAACTTTAAATCGGGGTTTTGAATATTATGATTCCTAAAATTCTACTTATGCATGAGTCGTATTTATTTGATGATTTAAGGGTGAATTTAAATCATTTTAAGAGGATTTAGTTTGGGTTTATGGAATTATAAGTATTCATATCCTCTTTAAGACTTGTTTATGCATGGATGAACTTTTGTTGTATTTAAATATGGATTTAATGGTGTATCTATTTTAATTTCACAATATATTGTTGATTTTATATCTAATCCTAATTACCCATGCCTTCATCATATCATTCATAGCGTTTGCATTCATGATATTGGACTATTTTGAGAAATTATGTTATAAGTTAAGCCCAATTATATTCTATGATATGATTTTGATAAAATATTAGATATGACAAGAATGTGATCACATATATGTCTGTTGCTTTTGGCTCTTTGAGTATTTTGGGTGTTTGCACCATTTTGTATACGAATGGGCTATTCCTATGCATGAGTATATCGATTAACAAAATTACGTTTTGGATTTTAAGCCCAATTGTGCATTGAAATGTTTTGACAATGCTTGTATCTCGCGAAAACATGTATAATTACGTATATTATAAGTATTGTTGTGGGTTGATGACTTAGCACCGATGTATGGAGGGTTCTCTCTCTATTCTTGAACTATGTGCCTAGCATAGGTTCCTTCCCTAAATGGGAGGCCCGTAACGAAAGATGCCTCCGGAATAGGGTTGTCCGTAAGGAGAAGAAATGGTATGATATGTTTTGATTTGAAAATCCTATCCGAAAAGGGAGGCCGGTAAGGAAGGTTGCTTCATACGAAATGGGAGGCCTGTAAGGTGAAACATGGTTTACCCTTGGCAAGTAAACCACCTCTTTATCGATGAGGGGTAATTATCGGGATTCCAAGTAATAGCTCGCTTGATCTTACTTATGTCGGTTGAGGTCACATCCCCACTATGTATAAGCATCATTTGCATTTCATGCATCGTTGTCCTCATGTCATCTTGTTATACTATATTCTTTGTTATATATCTCTTTTGATATTATCTGCCCTTGGCCTCTAACGTTGAAGTGAAGGATTTGGTAAGCTCATGCAATGCATCTCGCGTACTTAATACATTCAAACGTACTAACCATACTCTTGCCTACATGATTTCACCATGTAGGGACCGAGGACTTTGATCATCCACCATTCAACACTTAGCTCGGGTTCCAAGCTTGCCTGTAGTGGTGAGTCCTATCTTCCAAGGATGAACCACCATCTATCTACCTATGTTACTTGTTTCTCTTCATGTATTTGAGGGTGAGCCCGGGGTATGTCTTGGCCCCCGACCCATCAATGTAGAGGCATTGTTGGACACCTTGTAAACCTCTTTACGCTATATGCTATGGTTATGGTTAAGCTTATGACATGTATTTGGTTATCTTTGACTATTGTTATGTGACTTGATCATATGCTTGATGGAAAGATCCTAAGTCCCGAATTGCCCCCATAGCATGAGTCCTACGTACCCTCCCCTTAGTATTCCTGTGCTATGTGCTTTGTGAACTCATGTTAATCCCGATCTCTAAGATGTCCCCATAGCGTGAGTCCTACTTTCCCGTCCTTTAGAATTATGTGTTGATTGTTAACAATGCTTCCAAACCAATGATGCGAGTTTCGATATCTTGAGGCTTGTTTGGGGACTCTTGGGTTCCCATTTGTCGTGTCACATCTAGGTCCTAGGTCCGGGTCATGACAAGTTGTGACTTTTTCAAATGGTTGTCACTTTTAAAAATAGTTGTGACTTTTTCAAAGAGTTGTGACTTTTCCGAAGGGTTATGATTTTATCAAAAAATTATGACTCTTTTGAAATTTTTTGAAAAGCTGTGACTTTTTAGAATGGTTGTGACTTTTCCAAAGGGTTGTGTCTTTTCCAAAGCGTTGTGACTTTTCCAAAAGGATGTTACTTTTTCAAAAGGTTATGACTTTACTAAAGATATTAATTAAAGGATTGTGACTTTTTTTGAAATGTTGTGACTTTTTTGAAATGTTGTGAATTTTTTGAAGAGCTATGAATTGTGAATTTTTTTTTGAAGAGCTATGGTTTTTTTGAATTCGAAGAGTTATGACTTTTTAGGAAGGTTATTCCGAAGGAGTATGACGCTTTTAAAAGCTTGTGAGTTTTTTGAGTAGTTATGACTTTTTCGAATGATTGTGACAGACTAAAGTAACTGTGAATCAGAAATGACGCCTTTTGATTTTTTTTAACTTCTAGTGGACTATTTAATTGATTTTTAAAATATTGAATTATTTAAAGAAAATATACATGAGAATTATGTGAGATGACATGTAGGTGGACCTAACATTCTCTTTTATATATATACTAGATAATTTAAGGCTTGTTGTATAGGCCTAATATAAGTTCATATTTTTTCAATAAACAATTTTTATATATTACTTTATCATTTGTCTCAAATGTTCAAACGATATAAATGCATCATTTACAACCAAACTTGAAAAAGTTGAATTTCAAAAATTCTATGCATAGAGAAAACAGAAAAGTGTGTTAGATTATGAATTAGCATATTTCATGTTCGAGGAACATATACAATATTGGTATCTTTGAAAAGAGTCGTCAATCTTCATATATTTTTGCAAGTGGTATTTATTTTCCAAAGTTATTATCTTCTATTTGTAATATTTGCATTAGAAGCTTTCCGTCAGATAATATTTTCAAATCTTTGATCAACCCAAGTATAGTTTGTTCGTGGTTAGCTTTGTCGATAAGTTGTGATTCTTCTATTATTATCTTCAATAAGTAGAAATAGGTCTATTAATTTTAATGTTAATATTGAAAGTATGGCACAATACATAAATTGGCCCCTTAACTTGGAGCGAAATTTTAAGTTGGAACTCAAACTTTCAAAATGCACAAACAGACACTCCAACTTGCCTATTTTTTATCAATTAGGCAAAGTTGTCCAGCAGCCCAAGTGCGTGAGTCGCACCCACTATGACGTGTTTTTTTCGTCCAATCACGCGATGCCACATTGTTCCACGCAAGCAAAGCACTTTACACATCCTTATATTTTTTTAAAAAAGAATATGTCATATTGTCTAACACTATTCCACCTATTTATAGTTAAAAAAAAAAAAGAACAGTAAAAGAAACATTTGTGGTTGGCCACAATAAATTTATTTTACGAAAAATTCAAATTTTATGTTTTTACTCCACCTCGTACCCTCATCCCCCCCACCCCCCCCCCCCCCCCCCCTTTAAAAAAAAAAAAAAATTTTTTT
>JAPFFP010045544.1:0-11558 GCA_026153255.1 Solanum medicagineum | reverse complement strand
CATCACAACAAATTCATAATGCCCATATCTAGTCTGGAAGGCCGTCTTAGGAATATCACACTCCATCACCTTCACTTAATGATACTCGGACCGAAGATAACTCTTAGAGAAGTGACTAGCCCCTTGAAATTGGTCAAGCAAATCACCAATCCTTGGATGAGGAAACTTATTCTTGATTGTCAACCTATTAAGTTGTCGGTAGTCGATACACATTCTAAGTTCTTCACAAACAACACCGGTGCTCCCCAAGGTGATTAGGTTATCTAATAAAACCCTTCTCCAACAAGTCCCTCAATTGCTCCAACTCCTTTAACTCCAACGGGGCCATACTGTACGGGGGAATAGAAATAGGTTGGGTATCGGGAAGGAGCTCTATACCAAAATCTATTTCCCTTTTAGGATGAACACCAAGAATGTCACCTGGAAAGACATCGAAAGAACCATTTACCACCAGAACTGACTCTATGGGAAGGACTTTGGACTCCACATCCCTAACCCTCATAAGATGATAAAGACACCCCTCAGTGATCAACTTTTGGGCTCTAATACAAGACATGAACAAACCCTTGACCACCACATCATGTCTCCCCCACTCAAGAATGGTTCATTTGGAATTGGAATTTGACCCTACGGGTTCTACAATCAATAGTGGCATAGTGTGCATTGCAACCAATCCATCCCAAGAATGACATCAAAATCAACCATATCCAATTAAACAAGATCACAAGGAAATATTTTACGTAGGATGTAAAGGGACAATTCCTATAGATCTTTCTAGACGCAATAGATGCACAATAGGAGTAGACATCTCATATGCCTCACACAATAATTTGGGCTCAACATGAAACTTTTTGGCAACAAAAGGTGTAACAAAAGAAAGAGTGGCACCCAGATCAATCAATGCATACACATCAAAATCAAAGTCTTTTAACGTACTGGTAACATCATCGGAAACCTCCTCAACCCCTTGCTTTTCATGGAATGAGTAGAACTGATTGTGCCTTGGGGCACTATATTGTTGAAAACCTCTCCCCAAAGGAACTATATTTTCACCTTGTGGAGGAACCTCCTTACCTTTGTTGCGGTTACAAGGACAACCAATCTTTTTGTGACCCACTTCTCCATATCTACAACATGCATTTGTGTATCTATGTTGAGGAAGTGTGTGGGTAACCCAAGTGCCATTGTACTTTTGGATGTTGTGGGTGTGCTGGAAGATAATTTCACTTATGAAGAGGTTCTAGTAGAAATTTTTGATAGACAAGTGAAGAGGTTGAGAAATAAGGATGTAGCTTCCGCCAAGGTTCTTTGGAGAAACCAATAAGTTGAAAGTGCCACAGGGGAAGCTGAGGCGGATATGGTAAAGCGATATCCGTATCTCTTCCACTTACTCAACCTAAGGTACTAATTTAAGTTTCCCCATATATGATTTCAAGTCTTAAGTTTCAGCCCTTATGTCATATGCATGCATTCATATTTATATTGAAAAGTTTATGGTGATTTTTGACACTTATGTTGAGTTTTTGAAGATGGTGTTTAAGTGCATCGCATTCTTGTCGGGCTGAATTCTTCATAATTACTTCACTTATGCACATTTCTTTGATATTCGGTGATGGATGTTCCCAAGGGTGAGATATTGAAACACCCTAAAGATGCCCGAAAATGTGCTTCGAAAATGCCCATAATCGTAATTTCCATATATCTCAAAATCCATGCGTGATATCAAAAATCCGACTTCTTATTAAGGATTAGGGGGAAAAATTGAGTGTGCAATAGGTATAACCCCGATTTTAGAGCAACCATATCAAAAAATAATTTTCCAACAATTTGCTTAACGCGGATTGGGCGCAAATCAGTGTATTTTGTCCCTGCGCATTGTCTGCGCATTCTCTCCGTGATGCAGACCTATCGCAAAGCAGTGTTATATTTTCCTTCATTTTTTTCATTTTGGCCTAAGGCATTGTGGCCTTGGCCCAATGCCCACCCATGCATAAAAACTCCTATACTTAGCTATTTGACAACTCTATATCATTCAAAACATTTTCAAAACCCTCTCTAATACTTAGCCAAATATTTCATTCAAATTCAAGTGTCCCAAGATTAATTCTGTATCGCAAGAACTTCATTCAAACTTCAAGTTCTCATTCAAATTCAAGTGTCCTAAGATTAATTCCCACCCTTCCTTTTTATGAAAATTGAATGTTTCTAAGTTGTGTTACTTATGGGAATCATTTGTTATGAATTTTGATACAAACTATGTTGGGGTTTTATGAAATGTTGATTTGAAATACATGTTTACCTATTTCAAGCTTATACCATGAGATGATTTGTCTATTAGGGCTATGCATGTTTTAGCTATGAAACTATGATCTATTATGAGATTTGATGATGGATTCCAAGGCATCTTACAAGAGGATTTTACAATATATTGTTGGGTTGATTTATATTAAGTTTTCTCACATGATTTCACTCTTGAATTGTATGATTTGAAACTAGCATTGCGTACCCGCTAAGTGTTTGATAAACTTTCTTGACATGGATTCTTCAGCTATTGATGATCTATTGCATAGTTTATGAATCAAGTTACTATATGATGATTGAGGGATTGTATATATCTCTTGAATTCATAAAAGCATCTATAGTGTTGCAAGTTGGTCGTACTTTGTTGGGAGGTGGCATGCCCAACCCCCTTGATGAGGGGGTGTCAAGCATCATTCACCTTGTCAGAGGGTGGCATGCCTGCACTACCATATTGAGCTGTATGTACCTCAATCACCTTGTCAGGGGGTGGCATACCCGTACTACCACGTTGAGGGGTATGTACTTCAATCACTTTTTCGGGGGGTGGAATGCCCGTACTAGCACGTTGGGGGGTATGTACCTAAATCACCTTTCAAGGGAGTGGCATGCCTTGGAGTTCAAGTGATAGTTTGCTTGGCTATGTTGATATGGTCTCTTCCTACACATATAATCTATATTTGCAAGTTATATGGTTTATAAGCATGTTTAGCTTAAAGCATTGATCATGCATGCCATATTGATACGGTACTTATCCATTGCTTATGACTATGCATTCTGGCTATGTTGGCTATGTCTTGCTGCGTTGTACCTACATGCTTAGTACATTCAAACGTACTAACGTATACTCTATGCCCATATGATTTTACCAAGTAGGAACTGGAGCTCCTCACGATCATCCTCAATGTGGCTAGTTTTTGCATCATGAAGATAAGCTTCTAGTGAGTTCAAGTTCAAGAATACTAGGTATGCTACTCTTGCTTATGTTATTTCTCTATGTTGATCTTTGATATTACGAGGGTCAGTCCAGAAAGTGCCTTGGTCCCCGACCAATCTATGTTTAGAGGTATTGTTGGAACAATTGATGTATATGTGCTTTGAGCTTGACTCTTGAGTATTTTATAAGTTATCTTAATCTTCCCTTAGCCCCTTTATCCTTATTTATATCTCTTGTTGTTGTTGTTTTGCTTCCGTGACCAAGGATGTGTGATTATATCCTAAGAGGTTTGTTTGGGGTTCTTTCGGATTCCCCATTCGTCGTGTCATGTCTAGCCCTAGGCTTGGGTCCTGACACTTGTGGTATGCACCCAACTATGAAGTCCATTTATTCATGCCAAGACAACTTCCATAAGCCCCTTCCCAGTCTGTGAAGCCTTTTGCAGCTAGTGAAAGGTTCCTTGGAGGGCACCCTTGGCCTAAAATCTTTGGAAGAGCTGTATCCAACATTTTTTCACCCTTACAAAGTCTGAATACTTGCAAAATTTCTCCTAATAATAAAATTTCTAACCTTGATCAAATCTTATGACCTGTGGGGTATTACACCTAAAAAGGCAAAATTCCAATTGTTGGATGAATTTGATAAAACTTTTTGGACTTTAAAGGACCATCATACATCGGCTCCTATTTTTACACTATTGAAAGGTTTGGATGTGTTTGTGGTCTTTTGTTATTCCTCGCGTACTGGCTTGGGATATGATCTAATGAAAAATGGAAACGTCATAGCATATGCTTTATTAAACTAAAGATGCATGATTGGAATTACCTGACTCATGTTCTTGAATTAGATGTTTTTTCTGAGGATTTGGCATCATTAACATTAATAGGTGTATGTTGATGTATTTCTTGACCATTAGAGTTTAAAATATGTGTTCATTCAAAGAGACCTAAACTTGCGGCAAAGGTGATGGCTTGAGCTCCCTAGATATTATAACATAAATGACCAATATCATTATAGCAAGGCAAATTTTCTAACTGATGCTCTCAATAGGCTATTTATAGGTAGTGTGGCTCATGCGAACAAGGACAAGAGAAGTTGGTGAAAGATGTGGACCGTTTGGGGGTAAGGTTGAGTGAATCTAATAAATGTTACATCCATGTGCACAATAGGGCTAAATCATTTGCGGTGGTAGATGTCGAGGCAAAAATAGACCAGGATCTTGCATTTGTTGAGTTGAAGAAGTTGGTTACTAAAAAGAAGGTAGAGGTTTTCTCCTGAGGGGGAGATGGTATGCTTCACTGCCAATGTTGGTTGTGTGTTCCAAACGCTGATGGTTTAAGGGAGCCAAATTGTAAGGAAGCCTATAACTCTCTATATTCCATACATCCTGAATTCATCAAAATGTACCAAGAGTTGAAGGAAGTATATTGGTAGAAGGGAAAAAACAAGGATATAGAAAGATTTATGACGGAGTGCCGTAATTGGAAACAAGTCAAGGTTGAACATCAAAAAACTCATGACCTAGCCAAAGACGTAGAGATTCCTACTTAGAAATTAGAAGATGTGAACATGCACTTTGTGAAAAGTTTACCCCGTACCGAGAAGCAATATGGCTCCATTGGGTGATCATGCATACGATGACTAAGTCAGACTATTCCAACTAGTTAAGACTACTTTCAATGCTGAGGACTTTGAGGTTGTACATTTAGGAGTTTGTAAGATTTCATGGTGTGCTCTTATATTCACCCCTCAATTTTGGAAGTTATTTCAGAAAGGACTTTGCACCAAAGTGAAATGGAGTAACACTATCCATCCTCAAACTGATGGGCAGGTTGAAAGGCCAATTCAAATCCTATAAGATATGTTGAGGGCTCATGTGTTAGAATTTAAAGGTAACTAGGATGATTATCTACTACTTATCGAGTTCACCTATAACAACATTATCATGCTAGCATTGCGATGGCACCGTTTGAGGCATTGTATGGAAAAGGATATAGTCGCTGATGGGCTATTTTGAAATTTGTGAAATGGCTTTGATCATTTCTAATTCAGTGTTGGATGCAATAGAAATGGTGAAGTTCATAAGGTGAAAATTAAACTCATCCCAGAGCCGTAATGAGTTGTATTTCGATGTTAGGAGGAGAGACATTGAGTTCCATGTGGGAGATTGGATGTACGCGAAGGTTTGACCCATGAAGGGTATGATGCAACTTCGTAAAAAGGGAAATTAAATCCTTGGTATGTATGGCCTTATGAGGTGTTAGAGGAGATTTATAAGGTGTCTTAGAGGTTGGACTTGCCATCGGAAATTGTTGTTGTTCATATGGTATTTCACGTGTCAGTGTTGAGAATGTTCATCAGTGATCAAATCTCTATTATGCCTTTGGAGATTATTGAAGTTGAGGAGAATTTGACCTATGAAAATGTCCTGGTTGAGATCATGGTTTGGCAAGTGATGAGATTATATAACAAGGAAGTTGCATCAGTAAAAGTCCTTTGGAGGGACCAATAAGTTGAACGTGCTACATGGAAAGTGGAATTGGATATGATGTGATGGTATAATTATCCATTCCATTTTACTCAAATATAAAGTAATAGGTCACTCATGCTCAAATGGTTCGAATCCTTTCATTTCTGCATTTTCATGTCATTACATGCATCCATGCTCATGAACATAGTTTAAAATGAACTTTATAGACATGGTTTTAAGATTTTATGATTCGGATGCTAAACTTCATTTTTACGCTCATGCTAGGTTATTGATGTTCACTTTTCTCTATGCAAGCTAAGTTTTATCTCATTCGAGGATGAATGATGCCAAGGTGGAGACATTGTATGGTCACGTACATTGAAAAGTGAAATCAAGGATTGAAAATGTGTTTTCCAGAAATTTAGGCCCATGGTTCCCACTAAGAGACCCTTCACGGATAGTAGGTCCATACCATTGTCCCGAAGGGGCTCGTGGAGGGGCCCCTTGGCTAGTGTGGAGGATGCAATGTGCACAATGCATACTAAGAGACCCTCCATTAGTTGTGTTGTTGAAACGACTCGACCTAGGGGCCTAGTAATCACACAACAAATGAGATACCCAAAGGCACCTCACCCAATCCATCTTAAGCATCTCAAGCAGTCATAGGTATACACATTAAAACAATTGCAAAAAATAAGGGGAAAGGGACTCTTGGAATTTTTAATGAAATGAAGCAACAATAAAAAGTAAAATGATAACTAACACACTTGTCTGTAACCATACCAACTAATACATAAGCGGACAGAACTGGTATGGTCAATTTCCATCAATAGAAAAGATTCCATAATTGATTAACATAATAAGTAAATTCCTTAAAAGGGCAATAAATACATCATCTTAAAATAAAATACAATGCAAAAATGAAAATAGTAGAGTTCGAAGTAAGGGCCCACCACAAATAAAAGTGCTAGTCTTGAATGCTAAATACTAGCCACAAGCTGGTGGAGGAGTATTTGTCCTTACATGGTTAAATCATTTAGGCAAAAATGCATTAGTACATTGGAATGTATTAAGTATGTGAGGTGTTGCATGTATAAAAATGTAACGCCATCATTAATAAATATAACATATAAGTATGTATGATATGAAAGATACATAAAGTGACCTTATGCATGCACAAGGAATATAGCACAATATTAGTAAGAGACAATGCGTGAGAAATCACATGTAATAGAAATATATCATAGGATCATAAACTTGTAGGAGAAGACCTTAACTAACATATAAAACCATGTGAACTATTAGACTGAATCCAACATAACCCCCTACATTACCACGAGAAGACCACTTGTTGGGTGTAACTCCGTCAACTTTGCATTCATCTAAATAACATAAATGGCCTACATGGATCCATTACCCTTGCCTACAAGGGCTCTTATGGTGGCACATAGTTAGGGACTTTGAGATTTAGCTTTGATGGGAAGTGCCTGAACTAATGAAATGAATGCCAATCTCAAGTCTGCTCGGTGCTAAGTCATCCATTGAATCTTTCAACTATAACATAAAATTATAGGTTGCAATCATAGGAGTAGCTCGAACTTTAGGAACCAATAGGTGAGTATAGTCCTTTTATCTTGGAGACCTTGCTTAAACATCTTTAGGGCAATTTTCAACATGCTTATATCTTTGACAAATCATTACTTCAAATTGTAACTTTAACGCCTTAATCATCCTTATAAATCATGCAAGTTAATTTAAAACTAGGAGGGCTAGGCTTTTAAATGGAAGAGTCATAAATCATATAGATCATGGAAATATACTTCTTTAGATATATGTAAAATAGCCCACAATGTATCAGCAACAAAACTCATCATTGAGGTCCTTATCGATAGCGTAAATACATGCATATTCTTAGTAAAAATATAATAGGATGTCATAAATAGCATTTAGTAGCATAAAGTATCATGAAATATCATAAGCATGCATAATATCTTAAAGGAACATAAAGAAAAGGTAAAATACTTAAAAGAGGACTTTATGGGTAGAGGAGTACTTATAAATCAACTCAAGTACTGTAATGGACCTAGGAAGAACGAGTTTAGAACCTTTGGTGAAGAACTTTGAAACCCTAGATTTGCCTTGCCTTTTTCTTGAGTGAATAATGCCTTAGAGAAATTTATGATTTGAAAAAATGAAGGGACGAACATGATCTTAGTGCTATAAGATTAGTTTAGGGTCCCTTTTGTTAAGAAAAACGATAGGACTTAGGAATCGGAATGATGAAAATGACAAAATTTCCCTTCATTAAAACTTTCGGATTCAACCTATAAAAGCCCATTACAGGCCATGGAATGAACCACAGACCATAGGACCTGCTCATGTTGTTCACTTTTATAGAATCCTTGAAAGCATTCTCATGACAAAAACAATGAAACCTCCTTCTAGGGGCCCCAGATGGACTTATGGGTGGTGGTTTGACTCGTGGAGTCCTTTCATACATAGTAATTTTTCCTAAATTCCATTACACTATCCATGAAAGGTTTCCATAAGCCATGCTTTGCTCTGTAGGGCATGTTGGTAACACGTAGATCACATCCAGTAAGCTCCAAATTTTCTTCATCAGTGATGGTCTCATTGAATTACCTATCTACGTATCGTCCTCCCTTCTACGGGCCGTCAGTAGGTGTATGGGTTACTCCACAGTTGGAAATGTTTTCCCTTTCCTAAAGTTCATGTTTAATGGTCGAACCTATGGGCTGTATCTCCACCTATGGACTATAAGTCACCCTCGTGAACTTGATTTAAGGTCATTTTCTGCTCAGTGTTTGTGCGCTCAAGGATCCTAAACTTGGTGGTCATTACAATATTTATCCCTTGGGAATATTCATCCTAGAATGTACGTAAACGCAGGCTCTAAAGAGTTAATCATCAGCTAATACCCCAGGAATGCACACTTAAAACATAATTTTCACAAAACTTTCAAAATCCACACTCAAACATATCTCAAAATAGTCTATAAACATAAAAATGAATGCATGCACCATGTAAAACTAAAATTCAAGAAATTAAAGGTTTTAGGAAGAATTTCTTAATACCTTTAGCCTGAGTAGAGTGGAATAGATATGGATATAACATCGTCATATTTGCTTCCGCCTCCTATGTAGCACCCTCAACTGGTTGATTTCTCCAAAGCACTTTGACAGATGAACTTCCTTGTTCCTTAGCTTTTTCACTTGCTCGTCTAATATTTCAACTGGTACCTCTTCATAATTCAAATCCTATTCATTGTTTATGTCATGCAAAGGAACTATGTAGGTTAGATCACCGACAAATTTTCTCAACATCAACACATGGAAAACCAGATAAATCAAATTTATCTCATTGGGCAGATCCAAGTCAAATGCTACCATTACCACTCTTCTCACCACGTTATAGGGCTTTACATACCCAGGGCTCATTTTCCCTTTCTTACAAAACTAGATCATACCTTTCATTGGAGACACCTTCGAGTACACCTAGTCCCAACGTGGAACTCAAGTTCCTTTATTCTCACATTGTTGTAGGACTTTTGTCGGCTTTGGGATGTTAACAACTTTTTCCTTATGCTTTAATTTTCTCTATAGCATTCATCACTAAGTTTTCTCCTACTAATGCCATCTCATCGACTACGAACCACCTGATGGGCGATTTACACCATCTACCATACAACGCCTCAAATGGTGCCATCCTAGTACTTACATGGAAGTTATTATTATAGGCAATCACGATAGGTGGAGAATGCACATCCCAACTCCCCTTAAACTACAACACACAAGCTCTCAATATTTCTTTCAAATGTCTGAATAATTCTTTAGGCTTGCCTATTGGTTTGGGGATGAAAAACGGTACTCAACTACACCTTAGTATCAAGTCTTCTTTTAAGCACTTCCAAAAGTGAGAGGTGAGTTGGACTCCAAGATTCGATATGATGGACAATGGAAGCCCATACAACCTCACCAACTCTCATATGTACAAATGGGCACAAGTTTTAGCACTGAATGTAGTCTTGAGCTTTAAGAAGTTAGTAGACTTTGTCATACTGTAAACTATTACCCATATCGAGTCAAAATAATTTTAAGTGTTTGGCAAAGCCACAACATCCATGTTGATTCTTCCTATTTCCAAGTAGGAATATATATGTCTTGTGCTAGTCCACTCGGCCTTTGATGTTCAACTTTGACTTATTGGTAATTAACTCATTAGGACACAAATTGAGCAATGACCTTCTTCAGTTCATTTTACCACTTGATCTCCCTCAAGTCTCTATATATATTGTAGTGGTGGGATGAATTGAAGATAAAGGACTATGTGTTTCCTATATGACCAAATTTTACAACTAACCATCATTGGTCATGCACAACGTCCCTTGATATTGGAGTACCCCGTCTCCCCCTTGTAAGAAAATTTCTATCTTTCCATGCTTCAATAATTAAGGTGGGATTAAGTTCTTTATTATCCTTAACCTTCTCAACAAAAGAAGATACAGACCGATAGACAACCATTGCACCACTATTTATGGATTCACACAATTTTACTCACAATCTAGCCAATCTATGAACATCTTTGGCCAACACCCTTTTTCCATCATCCTCAAGGTGAGATACATTACCTATGGAAAGTTTACTGAGGGTATCAGCTACCATATTAGCCTTTCTGGGGTGCTACTTCACACATATGTCATAATCTTTGTGTACCTCTAACCACCTTCATTGCCTCAAATTGAGATTCTTTTGGGTGAGCACATGTTGGTGGCTCTTGTGGTTGATGAAGACATCTACTTGAACCCTATGCAAGTAATGCCGCCAAATCTTCACGGGAAGCACCACTGCCGCAAGCTCAAGGTCATGAGTTCGGTAATTCTTTTCATGGACTGTCATCAACCTTGAGGCATAAGCAATCAACTTACCATTTTACATTAGCACATACCCAACCCAATCTTTGATGCAGCATAATAATTGACGAGCCCATCCTTTCTTTCTGGCAATGTAAATATTAGGGCCGAAGTCAATCAATCCTTTTGAAGTTTTGAAACTTTTCTTGCACACATACATCCACACAAACTTAGCTTTCATTTGAGTAAACTTAGTGAGTAGAGACGAAAAGGAAGAGAAGTCTTGCACAAACCTTCTATAATAACCAGCTATGCAAAAAAAAACTCCTTACATCAGTAGGACAAACTTTGATACCTTCAAGCAATACATTCCTAAAGGAGACAACCTTTTCTAGCAAAAAGTAACATTTGTCAAACTTTGCATAAAGTTTCTGCTCCCTTAGGGTTTACAATACCACCCTTAAGTGCTCCATATGCTCTTTCTCACCTCGAGAGTAGATAAGGATGTCATCAATGAGCACCATGATGAATATGTCAGGGTAAGGCTTGAACACCCTATTCATGAAGTCCATAAATATCATCGGTGCATTGGTGAGACCAATTGACATCACTACAAACTCAAAGTGATTGTGCCTAATCTTGAATGCCGTCTTAGTAATGTAACGTTCTCTCACTACAAATTGGAACTGGATCTCAAATCAACTTTAATGAAATGTGTAACCCCTTGAAATTAATCAACCAAAACATCTGTTCTCGGAAGGGGATACCTTTTTTTTATGGTGAGCTTATTGAGTTGCCGGTAGTCAATGCATATATGGAGCAACCTATCCTTCTTCCTTACAAATTAAACCAGAGAACCATATGGGTAACGACTAGTTCTAATAAAACCCTTCTCAAACAAATCTCTCAATTACTCGTTTAGCTCCATCAATTCTACGTGAACTATTTCATATGGAGGGATTGAGATAGATTGAGTATCGGGT
>JAPFFP010045543.1:0-11559 GCA_026153255.1 Solanum medicagineum | reverse complement strand
TAAAATCAATAGAAGATAAAGCGCTAAAATAATAGGTTTTTGATAATCATTAATTATAACTTCTAGAGATATGTGACAATATCAAATCTTTTAATTTGATTGGAATGATCTTAATATCTTATAATTTTTCAAAAAGAAAAATATTAGTTATTTTAAATATAGAAATATCAAGAATGGGCTTAATAGGGTAATTACTACTGTGCAAAGCGCGGGCTAATAACTAGTTTAAAATATGAGTCATATTGGGTATCTTATCCATTTTTACTCAACTCATATAAGACTCGACCCGCTTGTTTGTCACTCCTAGATGAAACCATGACAAAATATAAGGGAAAAGGAGTTAGAGAGCACCCAGGTTTCTGATACCCTAAAACAATAACTCTCTCGATAGATACATTAAATAATTACTAGAGGTATTTTTTTCTACTTATGTAGAAGAGTGAGTAAAAGTTGGTATCAACATGGGTGCTTAGAGTCAAATCATTTAATAAATGTGGAAAATTTCGTCATGCCTTCTCTTCATTTCGATATACATGGGTTGACAGCCATGACACACTATACATGGCTCTGATCCCCAGTGTATATGTGCTCTCCGATAAATTTCTCCGAGTCTTCATCAAATTTGTTAGGCGATCTCTCTTGTTCATCCACCAATTCTTTGTCCTTCTCAGGGAGGTCTTGTAAACTTAAGGTACTTCTTTGTTGTTATTTTCTCTTCTTCTCCATTTCATTTTTCCTTCAACTCTTCTCCTCTATTGAAGGTTGAAGAGGAAGACAAAAGTTTTTGGATTCAACTCTTTCCTTCAACTACTACTGCACTCTTGAGGTAATTCATCATATCTCTCTAATTTTGGATTTGATTTCTTAAATTTCCATCTTCACATACTTTCTTCTTCTTCATCTTTTGGTTTCAACTTTTTCATCCAATTTCTACAATTACTTTTAGATTGTTTGCCTGCCTTTGCCTTCAAACTTTTATATATGTGTTGATGAGTTCAAATCTGAGCAGAATTGAAATTAAGGCTAAAATGGCAATATATATATTCAGAGAACCATTTTTAAAAAATTGAATATGTCTGATCAGATCAGTCACAAATTAAAAATGAAAACAATAAAAAATCATCAGCTTTTAGATCAATGTTTTAGAAGAATCCTTCTTTTCTTCCTCTTCTTGTATCCCTTCTCCTCTAATATGGATTCTGCAAAAACCAAACAAGACAATAAAAAGAAAGATTACATTGAACTTATTATTAAAACTAAATTGGCAAATAAGTAAATTGAAAATAAGAAAATTGTAACTAGAAGTCTTCGACATATGAAATAAATAATGGCGAAAAAGACGATGAGAAAAGAAGGGAATAATCTTTTGCTACGGGCTCCCTTGTTGTAGAAAAAAATATTGCATATCTGGCATACTAATTGAAGATCTTTAATTGTTTGATGATATCAGCAAGTTATGTTGCTGAATGGACGTTGATAGAAAAGCCGTACTTTGTAGTTCGTTTTTGCACAAAAACTTTTTTATTTGTAATTAATGTGACATTCTCTCTTTTCATTTAACGTTGTCATTTAATTTTTGCTTTATATGCTTGATTCTTGTACATGTTGATAACAGGCTCTTCTTTATTTCATTTGCTGGGATGTGTTACCGGATATGGAAGAACTCACAGGGTTGAACACAAAATGGGCATCAACCTTGATGTCTCAACATCTGCTTGCGACAGCTGACTGTTATGGATTAGATAGGTCCAGGTTGCTCTATGACGCTAAACTGTGTGAGGAAGTTGTTATTAATACTATTACAATTACTTTACCCATGGCTGAGCAGCACTATTGTTTCCAGCTGAAATCTGTTTGTCTCAAATTTGTTGCTATGCCAGAAAATCTAAGAGGTGCTCTCTTGTCTTCTAATCAACTTATGTTAAAATGATACATCAAAGGTGAAATTCAGTTCAATTATTTGGTTCAAGTACTTTAGTTTTTGTGGCAAGTTTATATTTATAATTTTTTCACCATATTCTACAAATGATCTCTTTATAAGTAGAACTCTTAGAAGATCTAATTCCCCTTTAGAGTTTTTTTACATAATAAATGTGTTTCATGCGTGTTTAATCTCTCTAAAGTGAAATTTTGGCAGTTATAATCACATTCTCGTGAGAAATTTTAGAAGTTATAATCACATTTTCGGCAATTTCTTCATGTAATGCTAAAAATATTTGTCCCTAAGTTAAACTTGGAAGGGGAGATGTCTGGCTATATTGTGGTCTATATTAGGAAGCCCAGAAATGAAATTCTATTATTTTTCCTTATTCTAAAAGGTTTAGCATTAGGCTCAAAAAAAAGTAAAAAAGTGAAAGAGGGCTTTCTACTCTACAGTTTGGTGTTTGTCATTTGCCAACTGGGGTTATGGAATTACCTTGATGTTTAGCCAAATAGGTATCAGGGTCATACTTACAGCACCTTCTTTTCAGGTCCATCACCTGCCCATTCCCACAATTTTATTTGTAATTGTTTACTAGAATTGGCTATGAGATCTGCTTCTGATTGGCTTTCGTTTTATTTTGAATGTGTTGATGCCCCCCTAAAAGTGATTTTGCTGCCGAAAACCTCTTTTTGGAAGTAAATTTGCTATGTAGTGGAATTTCTTACTACTTCTTTAGAAAATGTTTCCATGCATATGGCTGAATTGAAGCATTGCAAAAACAAAGTGAATTTTCATCTAGCTCATACACATGTCTACAATAATATTATTAGTCGTTATATTATTAGCCGCTATTGATGGTTTCGATATATGGGAGAAAGTTGTCCTCATGTCCTCACAGAAGTTTTGGAGGGCTTGGATAAATAACATTCTGACATTACCGACAAGATAGGGAATGAGGTTGTCCTTGACGGAAGTGATTTCAATGGTCGACACGTGAAGCAAAGATTGTAGTTGAAGTTGTAACTGCCAACTTATTCTAAAGTACTAATGCATAGTTTACCTACACGATGTCATCATGTAGGGACCGACACTCCTCTTCCTCCGGCTCGTGGATAGTTTTAGTGGCGAGCCCTTAGTTCGGGTTGTTCACTTGTTTATCTTCACACTTTATATAATTTAGACAAATGCATATTTTTGGCTTTTTAAACTGGAGGCTTTTGCTTTCTAACTTATTTTAGTATCTTTTCTATTTGAGGGAAACTGAATATGCAGTAATTCCCGTTAACTCATGTTTAGATGGTATGTTATGGACAATGATGTATGTTGTTGAGATGCTTATTTTTTACTTAAATGATGTCCCTTAGTGCCTGTCCTATTTTATTTCCGCAGTATGTATGAGTTTATACCTACGAATGCTTAATATGCTAAGATGGTTTCAATAGGGTGCTTGCAGGTTCCTCATTTGTCTTGTTTTGACTGATATCTCACCTCAATGCACCTTAGAAATATTAAGTAGGAATTGCGGTCGTAATCACATATTTTACCCAATAAATGAGTCGGGGTCAAACTACATGGAACAATTGTTCGATTATAGATGCATTAATTGAACTAGGCAATTGTAGCGCTAAATGAGGGGTTGCAAGTAACATAAAACTAGCAAACAATTATAAGATTCGATTTAAAGAAATTGGGAGAGATTGTCAGGGGTATGTCAACATGGGACAAGATCTAAATACATGGCTCTCGAAAGTTGAATGAATGAGTTAATTAGATGTGAGCAAGCTAGAATTGCTTGTAACCACTACTTCGGGTCAGACAATTGCAATTTTTAACATGAACTATTTACAGCTTCACATGTGAAATCACTACAGGACACGTTTGGCCTAAGAAATTTATCAGATAACCTTCTACTCCTTTAGCCATTGAACTCATATTAAGGCATTCAATCAAAACCCTAAAAGATTTTAGGCTATCACACTCAATGCCCCCTCAAATCATTCAAATTAATGCAATAACTGAAGATCTAAAGATAACCCAAAGTTTGCAACCTCAAGATTTTAAGTTAAATATGGCAAAGAGTGTGAACTCACCCAAATTAACCTCAAATCATTCAAATTATGTAAGATGCAACATATAAATCAAATACCCATATCCATAACACCCCCCCCCCCCTCTCCCCAATAATTGGGGTTTTAGTTAGACATAATTACAAGTAAGAAATTAATACCAATGTCTCTAGCCATAGATGTGGGTAAAAGAAAATACAAAGAAATAAGTAAGAATTTCTTCTTCTATTCCTTATAATCCTCTTCCCAAGCTTCAAATGCAAAACCCTTCTTCCAAAATGTAATATACTCTCTCCAAAGAAAGCTCTCTGTACTCTATTTGTATGAATGTGTATCAATTATACAAGATCATGTACTGTAGGCTTTCAAAAATCTACTTATACTTAGGTGAATATTTCTGAATTTAAGCACGTTTTTACCATTCTGTGATCAAGGTCAACCATTCCAAGCACTTCAACGATACGCCGAATGTTCACTTGATCGCCTTTTCATGCATCCTCTAAGAGCCTTAGCATCTACAACCTTAGGTGATGCTATTCGCAAATCATGTACCAGCATTGCCTTTCTTCTCTGTTCATGAGGGGTTGAACACTGCAACATTATGCTTTAAGTGTCACCAATCGGTGAACTATCGAATGAGTCAGTGACACCACTTTTGATAATCATTTAGACAATTTTTGCACTTTTGTCATGTGTTGTTGAGTATTTCCTTTCCATGCACTTTTATCCTCAGTCCTTGCATCAAATACATAGATTATTCAACATATGAGGCATAATAGTACATTGAAGATAATATTTTTCACTCTTTTAAGCTCTATATGAGTCCAAAATATGGACTCATTAACACCCCCAACTTGAACCTTTTCTTTCCCTCAAGCAAATCTAATACAAATCATTCAAAACCTCAATGCTTACAAATAGGGCTATAGGGAGAAGTCCCCCCTCCCCACCTTTATCGTCTATCTTCAAAGCTTCCACAAACCACTTATGCGATTTTGAAGCCTCAAGAGGTGACTAAAGAGTGCTCAAGACAAGGTTATGCTATCAAGTGCCAATGCCACTGCTAATCATTGTCTAAAATATCACTATTTTCCCTCGCAACAAAGAAGATCCTATACACATAAGATAATGATATTAATTTCAAGTATCTAATCAACACTCGTACTTACAAATGAGAAATGGAATATATGTATCTACCCATAGGGTTGCCCTTATTCTCAATCGATATTTACTCAATTTCATCCGAATTTGGATCACGAAGGACTTTTCTCAAGTTGAAATGTAGGGTTAAGGATGGATAGGATAATACATGATTAATAGTGGTTCATCCCTCCTTGAACTCTACATACACTCATTGCTCTCATGATTTTCTTTGATCCTCATTCCTTTTTCTTTTCCACCTGACATATTTTCACTTTGGATCTCAATCCTAGGTGTCCCCTATGCAATTATTCTTCAACAATTTTGGATGGTCCTCTTTTCTCAAGTAAATTCTTTTCTTTCATCATTTTTCAATAATTTTTTTCCTCTTTTTCTTTTTCTGATCATGCAAGGACTCCTCCCCTTCTTTCTTTTTTCCTCAACTTTTAAATGGGAGACCCCTCTTCTACTAACACCCTCAACTTTTGTCTTTGGCCACTACTTTCACTAATTTAACCTCAAGGAGGGAATGATGAAGAACAAGAAAGGATTATCATTTGAAATAAATGTTAAGGGTACATGGTTACCAAAGATAGGTCTAAGGCTATAAAGTGATTCACTAGGGGTAAAATCAATGTCAATGGAAGCTTATATTGTCAAAGTGGACTCAAAAGAAACCAAAGAAGGCTTAAGGTCATCTCCCTAATCTGGAATCAACCAAGATACACCTCAAAACAAACTAGGAATTTCTAGGTATCATAAACATGCATTTCAACAATTTCCTCAACTCACTTGGCAAAATGGATCTGAATCTAAACAGTGACTGGGCAAGATGCTCACAATTCACGATCATTGGATATTCAAGCTCGATATTCACATAGTCAACTCAAGATGCACCAAATATATTCATGGACTGACTTGACCAGAGACAGACTGATTGGTGAGTTAGTATGTGCTCCTCGTCTATGGCATTATTCGAATCAAAGATATGGACTATCGATACCCGGATTGCTAAGGACTAGAGACACGATAAAATGCTTTTGAATGGCTTCTCATATATGCACGGTGTTTGCCAAAAATTTAAGTACATTATCAACACACATCATTCATAGTCATTCAATAAAAACCAAAATAAATTAAAAGAAATTACTGTCTATTACAACCCAAAATGAAATATCTACAAACCAAAAGTAAACGAATGTTTCAAATTCACATCAACAAAAACTAAAAACATCCAAAGCATTGTCTCATCCAAGATATATCATAAAAATAAAAATAAGTTAGACATCAACATCAATATCATCAAGAGATAATGGGACTGTAATTACTCACCCCCTCCTAAAAATAAAACATTGTCCTCAATGTATACGAACAACATTAATAAAGCTCAAAAGAAGGAGTGAGAATTAGAATCCCCCTGATCAAATCAATCCTGTTATGGTGGTGGTAGTGGTGGAGCTAAAGAAGAGGTCATGAGAGCATCCATCCCCAAATCCTGTGCTATAATCTCCGAAGTGGGTGTTGTAGCAAGAGATTGAAAGTTAATATATGGCCTCATGGGCTCTGGCTCATTTGCACCAAACGTGCCACTCGTTCGAATCCTAGAAGTGTCCTGGGGGGACTCTTTAGTCACCATGGCTATGATGTCTACTTTTACTATCCCCAACTCATCAAGCTTCGATTGGCATGGCTCAATTCCCAAGGCATCCACATCACTCTTCGAGGAGTCTATACGTCAACTCCTTTAGTCTCTCCACTTAGAACATCAACTCTTGTAGTTGTCACGACCCAAGCCTGGGGCCTAGACATGACACAGCGACTGGGGAACCCGAAGGGACCCCAAACAAGTCTCTTAACATATTATTACACAACATTGATTGCAGAAACAATTAAACAACAATAAGATAATAGAAATAAGGCCAAATGGACTAAAGGAGTCTTTCATGGCTTAAAACATACAAGATTCAAGAGAGTCAAAGCTGATAACATCATTACATAACCAACAAAAACTCTAAACTTAGAATTGAGCAGGGCCAAGACAACTTTTTGCAGTCACCTTCATAGTCAAAAGCATACAATACGATAAAGAGAGTCTTTGCATAACATAAGATCAAAAGATATTGTCCTCGGAGTTGAGGACTTACCAAACTTGCTTGAAGGGATAGTAATAGCCACGTGGAGGAAGGTGATTAAGTGGAGCTCTGGTTCCTACATGGTAACATAATGTAGGGATAGAGTATACATTAGTATATTTGAATGTACTAAGTAGATGGGATGCAATGCAACAAGAGATAAGCAACATAATCAAAATGCATAATATAAGCAATGGATAAGTATAGTAACAATATGACATGTATGAATGATGCTTGAAGTAAAACATGCTTATATAGAACATATTACATATGTCATCATAGACCAAGAAACTTAGTACTAGGAATCCAAGGTAGACCACCCCTTGGAAGTGATTGAGGGATCAACCCCTCAATTGGTTGATTGTTGTCTCAACCTCCTACCCATGGTGATTGAGGCATCAACCCTTCAATTGGTTGATGGTAGTCACACTCTACCGTCCATAGTGATTGAGGCATAACATCTCCTCAACTAGGCATGGTCAACTCACAACACTATAGATACTTTTCATGAAAACAACACATATATACCTTCCTTTCATCATTATAAAGTCATTCAAATCATAAGTCATGCAATGGATCATCAATAGCTCAAGAATCTAAAATTGGACATTTTATCAAACACTTGGCAGGTGTATAATGCTAGTACAAAATCATGCAATTCAAGAGTGAAATCATGTTAGAAAACTTGAAGTAAATCAACCCACTAACACCTGGTAATACCCTCACGCAATATACATTTAAACCCTTCATCAAATCTTAAAATAGATCATAGACTTGTAGCTCAAAATATGCTTAAACAGTTATACATTTATGGAACCCCAACATAGTTTATAGTCAAATTCATAATAAGTAAGATCCATAAGTAAATCAACCTAGAACATGCAATTTATGTAAAAAGGAAGCTTGGGCACCATGAATGGAAGAACCCAATGGTTACAACTCATATACCTCAACTTTGGAGATTTCCTTGATGAAGATTTTATTGAGAACTTGAAGCTTGAGTGAATTCCTTAAGATTTGAAATCAGTTTGGGACCCTTGATTTTGAGTGAAATATTTGTCTAACTGTTTGAGAAGGTTTTGGGGAATGTCTTGTATGATATGGGATTGAAAAATGTCTAAGTATAGGTATTTTTTATGCATGGAAAGGCTTAGGCCAGGACCCAAAGGCCTTGGAACGAAATAACAGAATTGGCACAAAATAAGACTAGTCTGCGACAGCGTTGCGTCGCGGTACCAAGGCAGATCGTCACTGGAATTTCAAAATTTGTGAAATTTATTTTTCACTATTGGTCCTCTAAAATTTGAGTTCTACCCATTTTCCACTCAGTTTTGCCCCCTAAACAAGAATATCAAGTCGGATTTTTGATATCATACACGAATTTTGAGATACATAGAAATTATGATTATGGGCATTATTGAGGCACATTTTCGATCATTTTTGGGGTTGTTTCAGTATTACCATCAGCACAAACAATTTTATCAACCTTTAATGGCATGTCTAAGAACCCTGTAATAAACTACTGTCCGTGGATTTTAAAGTTTCCACCTCCTTCTTCAATACATCAATATTGGCTTTTATAGCCAACATATCAACACCATCGCCACCTTTTGACTCCACAACTACCACCATATCTTATAATGCTTTTATCTTTCACCCATGATCCTCAAGAGTAACCTCTAGCCTATCTATCCTCAACTTTAAAGCCTCCAAAAACTCTATTTATTTCTTTTCGGCCTCTATTCATGGGGCTAATACCGTGGCTATGGCTCTCCTAATCATCTTAAGCAAGGAAGACTCAACTCGAGTGGCTCGGATGTCATCTGCTTTCACTAACTGGCCAATACTAAAGACAATAGCCCTTGTGATTATGGTAGGTCCTTCGTAGACTGAGGCTCAGTCTGTGCAGTTTCGAAAGAATAAAGAGTAGAATAGGAAGGCAATAAGGGAGAGGAAGAAGATATACATGCCTCAGGTGTCGGCTCTGCAGCACCGAACTCAAGAGCCTCAATATCAACAACCGATGTAGAGTCCACTAGCTTCTTTCTGGACTTGCCCTCTTCATCTCATTAAAATTCAGCCTCAATACTAGTGGAGGTAGATAGAGTAATCTCAACATTTGTTTTTCTATTAAAGGGAACTCTGGCTTGTCGGCACAAGGCTGTGATGAGGCTGGGAAATAGAAGTAAGGTTCAGAGATGCATTCTTCTAGTAAGGATATTGGGGGAAATTATCAAACAAAGATTAAGTTTCTGATGATCCATAATGCATCCAACCAATTCCACTTTTGGTTGTCGAAGAATTGACTCATTTTGGGACGACATGAGGTTGCTACTGATAAACTATGACAAGAACTGTGCTAAAACATTCAACTCTTTCTTTTTAATGATAACTCAATACTCCTACCATGAAGGAGCTGGTAAACCAATCATTGGGGCCAACCAAACTTTAATATCATCAAAAGTCTTCAGCTACATCATGTCATCCAAGTTGTGTTAGTATCGGTATGTGTATCCTAATAGATTGTTTATGTCCATCTCGCTGCATAAGACAGGCACACCTCTCACTTCAACCATATCTATCGACTTTGGGGTAATTTTTATTTTGGCTCCTGCTCTTCAGGATGACCTTTGCATATGCCTCATAGAATTCACTAACCCAGCTTGGAATGTACGGTTCCCAAGATATGGTGAAAGTTTGGAAATTTTTGAACTTCAAAGTTTCCCACACCTCAGGTTACCTATAATGACCCCATTTGTAGAAATCCTTCTCTTCTCTAGCATAGTTCTGAGCCCCGCTTGTTTCAGCTTGTTCAAGTGTCTAGGGGTAAGTGTATCTTGAATTATCTATGAGGTTTAGAGGAGAGTATTATGCAGAGCCTTGGACCTTGCCTCAATTAGTCACCATTTGTGACTCATATCTGATGATAGAGGCTCATGTGTGAGGGTTTCGGATGCCTCTTTATCATTTTTTGTACTAGGCTAACTTAGGCTAAGGGACCCCTCTTCATCACTTTGGGGCTCCTTTTGTTCTGCCACTTTCCGTTTGCCCTTCCCCTTTTCTTTCCTATAGGATCTTTGTGATTTTTGTCACCCAATCGGGGGCTATGATTACTCCCTAAGCTACCTAAGATCGTCCCCGAGTAACCACATCCTTTTACCTGGCCATATTTGCAAAACAAGCTAATCATGTGTTTGAGAATCAATATTATGAAAGGAATCAAAAATAAGCTTTAGGAAAATAGACTATGAAGACAGGTTAGTTTGTCTATGAAACTAATTTGGTGGTCAAATTAATCGTCGCCTTTCTTTACAGTTTTCAAACTTCAAATCAATATCACATTCGGGGATGGATATAAGCATTCGACGGTGAAAATAACCATACCGAAAGTGACAGAACTCAGCATCAATAACCAATCAACAAAGGTGGTGTGTGATTATTTGGTGCATCGCTGAGTTAATTTTAGCGATCAAAATGACTATCACCAAAAATGACTAGCAAGTCCAATTTTCCCTAAAATCAAAATTCAATCACATTACAGAAAAATGTGGGAATATTCACACAGTACCTACCAAGTAAACATAACACATGCTCATAGGTCTACGAATTCAATCAAACAATGACTTTACTCTTAAGAAAGACGTCACCCACTCTATCACCGGGCAAGTTCAAGTTGCTCAATAAAATTTGTGGGTTACTCAAACGTCACTGACAGCACGCAAGGCAAATAAATCCAACAATCATGCATGTTCAACTAAAACATCAAACGTTCCATGGAAATATTCTAACAAAAAGTTCTCAACAAGCCATCATGGTCAAATTGGGATGAAATACCATCTCATCCAATGATTATGCATCAAATTCATCCAATATAATCTAAACATATCAAATACCTAATCTATTTCACCAATCATCACTAGAATTAAGAACCCAACTTACACTAGAGACATAAGATTCCACAAGCATCAAAACACATAGCACACATGATTTCCAAAGAGTTTCCAACACACAATTATTCGCATGCTTCAAAGATCGTAGTCAAATCCACATTCAAGCCCTTACCACTTAAGAATAACTCCAAAGTAAAAACAAGGGCCGAAAATATACCTTGATGATGATGTACTGATAATGAGATGAACCAAGTGAAATTTTGTTAGTGAAATCCACACAATCTCAAAAGAAAATGCAAATTTAAAAGCTATAAGGATGCTTAGTTGCTTAGGAAGTGAAAAGGATGGAAGATGAAAAGTGAAAGGTTGAAGAATCAAAAATACATTCATCTAGGTCGGTCAGGCAT
>JAPFFP010045542.1:0-11560 GCA_026153255.1 Solanum medicagineum | reverse complement strand
AACACCCCCTTCTCAAAATATTAAGCACTCTTATTATTATCTTTCTCTTGATTCTCTGTTTTGTTTGTTTTAACGAGCAGAGTTATTCTGCTTTATATAGGCAGTGATACCTTCAAAAACTTAAGAAACACAATAAGTGTCAAAGGCACTAAAAAAAAGTTGTCTGCCAACAATATAACTTTTGAAATTATTTATTACAAGATAAGGTATAAAGAAGCAAAACAAAATGGGCCGACACTGCAATAGACAAAATGGTTGATGCACTTGAATATGGTGGAGCAATACTAATAATAAAATAAAATAATAATAAACAAGTCATTACAGATATACTTTTGTTATAAAAGCAACTCATATACCCCTTTCGTTATACAAATGGTTCATATATATTTTTCTCTAACAAAAGTAAAAAATTAATTTTAAATAATTTTTTTATTTCTTGTTAAAAAGAATAGTCATGTAGAGATATATTTGATTCTTCTCTTTTTTTATTTTACTTCTTTGATTCAATGACTAATTTTGATGGGCGTATTTATTTTTTCACTAATTTATTTGTAAATTTTATCATAGTTGCCTACATTCTTTTTATAAAAATAAAAAATAAATTACAATATAGCCGAAAAAAATAGTTTTAATTTTTTCTCATTCACCATTTTTTTATTTTCATATTTTAACACTAAAAAAATGAAAGAGAAATAAAAAAATAATAAGACACTCAAATATTCATAAGTAATAAAGTCAATAAAAAACTCATGTGTGAGAAGGACCATATATAGCATTACATGAATTATTAAAATTTAAAATTAAAAAATTAATTGTTTTCACTTTCACTAGATGAAAAGGGTATATGTGTGCTATTTTTGTAAAGATATAGGTATATCTGAGCCAGTTTTATAATAGTGGAGTATATGTGAATCACTTTTATAATGAGAGGTATATATTAGCTTTAAATGAAAAAATTAAGAGATAAATAAGGATTTTTGTATTTTAATATATTTTTAAATTTACTAATGCAATCATTAAGGATCTTTATTGTTATTGTTAAGATCATTACGGAATATCATTAATTTATTTATCAAAACTAGATGTCTGAAATTGCTATAGTTATAAGGAAAAATTAAAGATCATATACACAATATATATGCAATTATTTAAAAATTTATAATCGCTTTTTTTTTTTTAAAAAAAAAGTGCTTAGATATATATAAAAAGCATTTATTTTAAAGTAAAATAATAAAAATAAATTATAAAATGTACATAAATATCTTATGACTTTTAAATTAAAAATTGATTATACATTAAAAAGGAAAAGTACATTTAGTATCCTAAAACAGTATATTTTATCTTTTACATGAAAAATAAATTATACATTAAAAAACAAAAGTACATTTAGCATCCAAAAAAATAAATATTTTATAAGATAAAATATGAGCTTGATAAGTTTGAGGTTGATTATAAGTATTTATATACGTAAACTATTGGTGAAGATTACCTTTTTTCGTATTTTTATTTTTTTTAAAAAAATTAATTGATTCTTTTATTTTTGTACTGTTATTATATAATCACCTATTTATTTATATATTGTAAAATTCTATAAAATTAAATTGAGTTGAATGTTGAACATCTTTAATGATATTAAATTGATAATTAAAGATATTATTCCAATAAATCATGTACGAGTTAAATAATAATTCTAAAAGTACTTACTCAGTATGAAGTTTGAATGAAATTTATTAAAATCTTGCTAAATTATAAAATAATTAATTAATTTAAGTAACTATCATCACTTCTTTATTAAATTAAGATTTATAAGTTGTAAAATTAAATCGAACCAAACTAAATAATTCACACCCCCTGTTACATCAGATCGATAAATTAAAATATTTTTCTAATGAAACAAGTTTGAATAAAATAATAATTAACTAAAAGCATTTGATCTGGATGAAATTTCAATTAGACTATGAGCCTATTCGGATTGACTTATTTTAAGTATTTTTATGTCAAAATAACTTTTAAGCATTTTTTAAGTGTTTGGATAAATTAAAAAAGTGCTTATAAGCACTTGTTTTTATGCCAAAATGACCAAAATAAGTCAAAAGCTATAAACTAGGATTCCTAACTTATAACTTTTGGCTTATAAATTAAAAGCAATAAGTTCATCCAAACAGGCTCTATAGCTCATGGAGTTGCGTTTAAGTTCAATAAAATTAATTAATCAAAATTAATTAGATTAGTAATTTATTTATTGAAATTATATTTGAAATTTACAAGTGGGTTTATAAGAGAGAATCGAATCGAATCGAACAATTAACACATTTATTTATGACAGATTAATATTGCTATGATACATTATAACTCGTGATAAAAAAATTATTAGCTATAAAATTTCTCACAATAATAAATTTATGACTGCATTATTTCGTCATGACAAATTTCTAATCACTTATTAGCTATAAATTTTTAGTACTTGGAGGAAAAATATTTATTTAGCTACATTATTTTGTTTTAAACAACATTTTATTGGCTATGAAGGTTACTATTACTACAATAAGTTTCTACTCGTGGCAAAATTTACTAATTAGCTATGAAATTTTATTATAGCAGAAAAGACGTGGCTATATCATTTAACTATTGCCACAAATTTTTGTATCTCGAAGCAAAAATATTTACTTAGCTACACTATTTCATTTCAAATAGTTTATTGTGGCTAAAAGGTTATTATTGCTATAATAATTTTTATAGCGTGTCAAAAAGTTGTGATCAACTTCAGAATTTTATTATAGCAATAAAGTTTTAGCTATTCATCCATTTTTTGCCATGATTGTTAGTAATTGTAGCAACAATGAGACGTTAGCTTTGTCAATAAAATTTTTGTGGCTAAGAAATTTTACAATTTTGTAGATAGCTACAAATTTTGAATTTTTGTAGCTATTATTTAGTAATTGCTATTCATAGCTTAAATTTCATAGCTATAGATATAATTTGTTGTAGTGTCAAGCCGGTACGGATACATGAGTGGCTACAACGGAGCAACTTACTCCTGGATAAACCGATTGGACTAGATTTCTTTACCCTTTTCACCTTTTTTCTTTTGACTATGGAATTGAAATTGTAAAAGAAATGATTTTTTGAGCGTAACTATCACCAACTATTTATCAAAACACAAACTCAACTATTAATTGTTCTATTTTCCTACCTAAAATGTCAATGATATTTCATATAAGAAACTAAAACCCAGTGGCAGAGCTATTTTGAATATGGATGGGCAATTTTTGTATTAAAGATTATAATTCAAAAAAAATTTTGGTCCTTGCTAAAACCCATATAGGAAATTGATAAATCATGATACATACTCAAACGTAGAGATTAGGATAAACAATTTAAAAAAGAGAAGATAGTGTAACAAGGTAGGAATAAGCAGCAAAACCAACATTAGGCTATCATCGAATATGATGTTCGCATTAGGCTGATATCCAACAAGAACACCATCCTTCAAATAATCTTCCACCATTTTCTTCATCTCATCATTGATTTTGCTTTGAGGTTTCATCCCATCCTCACAAACCGGAGCTTCACCGTCGTTGGGTCAACGAGCAAATCGATTTCCGATTTGTTTCGACATTGTCATTTTGCCCTTAAGTTTTGCGAATTTGAGCAATGTTTAAAAAATATATTCAAATATTACTTATCTATTTGTTTCTTCAAATTTAAAATTATTTTTCTATTATCTTCTTATAAATATAATATTTATAAAAACTCAAACTCTCAAAATATCATTTTTTACGAGATTTATCAATATGATGACGTGTTAAAAACAAATTATTTTTCCATTCTTACTAGGCAAATAAAACAATAAAAATAAGTTAACTTGAAAAAGAAAAAGTAATCATCTCTTTGATGGATACAACAACAACAATATACTCAGTGGAATCTCACAAATGGAGTCGGAAAAGGTAAAATATACATCCATCAACAACAATAACAATATCTCCAGTGGAATCCTACAAGTGGGGTCAGGAAAGGTAAAATATACGCAGACCCTATCACTGTCACAAAGATAGAGAGACTGTTTTCGAAAAACTTTCGTCTCAAAAATCAAGTCCCATAAGCAGAAGATACTAGATATAGAAAAAAAGAAAAGAAAAATGACTAATAATGAAAGACAAATAATAGTATGTAAATATACTAAAAGTAACAAATATAAGACAAACAACACAAGATATAAAAGCATCACTAATTACCGTAGATAAAATAAAATGTTAGATAATCCAAAGAAATTTGTTTTTATTTTTGGGCCAGTCGGGTTGATGTATTTGGGCCTTTATTCAAACTAAAGACCCAACTTCATTTCTTTCACTACAGATTTCAAGAACTCACAGATTTGCAAATTTGAAATTCCGAATGGATTTTGTGCTGAATTCCGATTGATTTTAGCCGGCCGATTTCAACTGACAGCAGGTTTTCTTGCTCTTCACTTTCCTTTACAGATTTAGCTCTTTGTCGTTCCGTTTCCATGATTTGTTACTAAGTTTCGAATATCAATTTTTCTGAATTGGGTTTGTGAAGTTACTTTCAAATTTCAATTTTTCTGAATTGGGTTTAAAAAGTTCAGGTTTTGTTACCACTGTATAAAGAGAAGTTTCATATTTCAATCTTTCTGGATTGGGTTTGCGAAATTTTGATTTTGTTCTAACTGTATAAAGAAAAGTTTCAAGTTTCACTTTTTCTGAACTGGGGTTTGCCATTTTTTTGTTTTTGTTCTCGCTGCATAAAGAAAAGTTTCATTCTTTGTAATTTACGAGTTATGTTGCAATTTTCATTTACTTGCACTGTCTTAAATTGATAATGGCTTCAAGCTATAATGGTTGTGCTGATCTGCCTTTTAGTATTCTGAATATTTTTCTAAAAGAAAATGATAAATATATGAAATGCAGTTTAGGATACTCGATGTGGAAGGAGGGAGAAAATGTAACTTAGTAGCTAAACTGTGCAAGGAAAATGACAAGTTGCATTAGTAAATAGTCCTTAAGCTTCCTAAAAATTCCAATCTCGAGCACAAGAATAGTCGTGACAGAATAAGCAGGTGGCATAAGCTAAAATAAAATGAAAAACAGAGTGGTATGCAGATGTATTAATAGTAGATGTTGAAGAAGCCGTATGAGTATACGAAGACAGAGAGAGAAGCTAAGAAGGTGATAGAGTAGATCACTGGATGACTTATAGTTAACTTAAGGATCAGAAATAGGAGAATGAAATGTATAAGCTAGCATGACTGAGAGGAGGGATTTAGGTCCGATGTTTGTGAGGAGTCTGCTTTTTTTTTTTTAACACAAGATAGACATATTGTTCATTGATGTGCAAACACTTACAATTTTGAGCTTGGCATAACAAACTTTGTACTAGATCATTGAGGGCAGTTTACTAAGATAAAAGTGAGGCTATAACCAGAACTACAGAGGATCGTAAATGATATGGGATAGCTTTTTCTTTTTAATCCTGAAAGAGTGAATATCCCATCTGTCCATATAGCCCCTTTACTTGATTAGGAAGTTCAGCATGAGAGTTGAAGACATGGATCGTCTCAAAACTATGACTCATACTTGCCAATTTATCAGCAGGTCTATTGGCTTCTCGCATACAATGGTTGATTTCAAATCCATACTCTTCGACTAATTTTTGGATTTCATTGATGATGTGCATAATTCTCCATGGAACTTTTCATTCTCTTCTGATGCATTTGGTAATTAGGAGAGAGTCAGTTTCTCCAATTGTCGCATTATGTCCATTATTTACACACCATTTTATACCAAACAACATTGAAGCTGCCTCTGCCATGTTGGATGTTCCAGGTCCCAGAGGTATTGAGTAAGCAAAAATAATCCCTCCTTTGTTGTCTCGAATCACTCCCCCTCCTCCACATTTACCATTTAAACAGCTTCCATCACTATTCAATTCGATTGTGTGGACAGGAGGTTTGTTGCATTTGATGGCTTTTGAAACTCTCTGTTCAATGTTTGCTTCACATGCTTGACAGATCGTTCTCCATTCCTCTCCTAGGTTAGCTCGTTTAAATTTCTTTTTAAGAACCTGCACAAGATTATTTATAACATTAGTCTTGGTCCGATAAAAGGATATCCTCAAATTCTCAAACTTTTTACTGCATCTTGCTTTCCATAGCTCCCACACTATGATCAAAGGGAGAATTTTGGAAATATAGGTCGCAAAAATGTTGTGGGACTTGTAGTTCCACCAGCTAAGCATCATCATCTTGTAGCTCCTACTGTTGTGATCAATTCCCAGGGAACCTGCAAAAAAACTCCAAATTCTTTTAGCATGGTCACTTTGACAAAACAGATGGTTAGTGTCTTCCATGATATGATCTATATTGTTATTGTTACAACAATAGCAATTATAGTCAACTTGGATCCCAAAAATCTAGAAATTCTTTCATTGGTAGACAGTTTATCCCTAATGACCCTCCAATTAAGGAATGAAATTTTAAAGGGAACGTCTTCATGCCAAATGTTTTTGATAAAACTGTTACTATTGTTCCTTTGTCTAAAAATGTTCCATTGGTGTTAGGGATCCAGATGGCCTTGTCTCCCATGTTATTATGCAACACAATATTGAGCCTTATAATATTCTATTTAATGTCTATATCAGGTTGATTCTGTAACTTATCCCAATCCCACACTCCATCAATATAGACATCTTTGATATTGATTGGCTGCTGGGTTACACTTTCAGGAGACAAGAGACATAAAGGGCCAAGATTTGCCCAGTTATCATACCAGAAATCTACCTCTCCTTTACCAATATTCCATTTGATGTTATTATCCACCTCTTCTTTAATGTTGCAAAGGGCTTTCCAACTTTGAGGTTGCCCTTTGCTCGATTGAGCCTTGATAGGGTGCATAGTGTTGAAGTACTTGGCTTTCATGAAATCCCTCATTTTGATGTTGAGAGGTATCCATTTTGTCATTTGCTCTGCCTCTTTTTTTCTAATATTTCCATCATCATCTCTAAATTCTCCTTGAAGCATAATTTCTTTCGGGACAGAAACTTCTCTAGCGAACTTCTTCCTTTTATTTTGTATGCTTTTTATATCTTTGGGATCTTTGATAACTAGACTTACCATTTCGCTTTGTAGGTCTGCCTCTGGATTGATAGTAATTTCAGTATTTCCACTTCTTGCACTTCTAACGTTGAGCTTTGGTTGGTATTTTTTGTTAGCTTTGTCTTCTCTTTGTTTTTGAGCTTTGTCCCACCCTGAGCTTCTCACCAGTATGCATTGATTTACATTAGCATCGTGTTCCTCCACGCACACTTGGTTCGGTTCCACATCTTCCATGCTCTCATTTTCTTCCTCATGTAGGATATTGGAAGAGTTACTGGTCTTTTTGACAGCACTGTTACTCATTATGTTTTTCCTCATTTTGTGTCTCCTTTGTTACAGCTTCCTTTCCTCTTCTCTTTACCACATTGTGCCATTCCTCCTCTTTGTTTTCAGTGGTGTTAAGCCTTTCCTTCGAAACCATGGTGCTTGTTTCATTTTGCTGCTCCGTAAACCTTTGATCGCGATATCTTTGAATGTTTTGACTCCCCCTTTTGGTGTGGCTGCTTTTTTCCTCTTTCCTTGTCCCTCTCTATCGGATTGTTGTTCACTATATCTAGGTGTCTCCATTTGAACCACCTTGCATTTTTCAGTAGAATGAGTCTGGACTTTGCAGCAAGAGCAGAATGTGGGCAAAGCTTCATATTCAATTTTCTGTTCAAAAGTCTCTTCTTTTCCAGAATGATTTCTTATTTCTGCTCTCACTGAGTTGATCAAAGGTTTTGCCAGATCGATTTGGACTCTTAATTTTGCTGTGATTGGCCTTGTTTTGGTAGTCATCGCTTTGTCCATGACCAATGGAACACCTATGGGATTAACAATTCTACACAAGGCATCCCATTTAATGCCAAGGTAAGTCTGGGAGATTAATACACACAGGGGCTAAAGTATTTTCAGCATCTGGTTTGAAATTTGGGGTCCATTTCAAGATCTTCATAACCACATCATCCTGTAAAACAATAGTGTCTCTGGCAAAGATCTCGTTAAAGTCTTCATTTTCAACATATATGAACACATGATATCTATCCTTGGCCCCAATTTTAACTTCCCCTTTAGTAGTGACAGCCTTTGCAAAATCAGATCTGATTGTCTCAAATGTAGGTCTTCCTCTATTGAACTTACCGATAATTGTCCAATGACATGTATCCGCGAGTGTTCCTCCTTTGTGAAAACCACAACTGTTTTGCCATCTACGATTTCGTGCGCTCTTGGTGGAAGTCTTATTTTCAGTCTCGATCGATTTCCCATTTTGTATCCTAGAGCACCTGCATAAGAGTTCTTTGCATTGTTACTTTGGATTTGGTCTAATCCCATGTTTTTGGATCTGAGAGGTGGGAAGTCCTCTGATTGCGGAGGTTTGGTCTTATTCGCCGGATCTGGTGGATCTGGATTTCTGGGGTTGTAGTTTCCTTTGGAGTTGCGTGTGTTGCTCATCGGTCTCACCGGAGCTTTCCAATGGAGGTAGCTACCAGCTCAAAAGAGCCGTTACAGGTGGTATGGTTGAAAACAGTGGAAAGTTGTACGGAGAGAATAAATGGTTTTTTCGTTCTGATGATCATCCTAAGGAGTCTGTTTATTTTGATCAACGTAGGACAAGTGAATGCAACTTGGAGGGGAGAACCATGAGGTCTTAGACTCTCCCATTCGAGTAGAGACAAAAATTACTAGGTGCATTCTTCCTATCCGCCCAAACCTTGTCGGTAATGGTGGTGCACATAAGCTAGCTAGATACCACCATCATAAAAAAATTATTTTTTTGAGAACTAATTTCTTTTTTGTTGTTTGGTAACTAACCTATTTATATTTAATCACCAAGTCAAGAATGGACAAGAACCATAACAAGGCTATAACTCAGCCTGTTATCTCATCAGGGAACACAGCTAACGCAGAACTATTTTCATTTTTGAGATCTAATTTGTCTAATATAGGATAATGGATTATGAGGATTTAAAATGTCGATCCCTAGTGTCCTGTTTTGGTTTTTACTTTGAGGAATAGCTGATTGATTGATATGAAATGTTCACGACAAGTATTTTGGATTTGGGATGAAAAGTTTAAAGTCACTTACCAAATCCTTATAACAGTACTGTGGATTTTAAATTCGACCTTTCAAATAAATTGATTTGTAATAACCATAATATCCAAATGTGTACTCAAACAGACATTTGAGTTAGTGTTTGTATAAAGGGACTTTGAGTGTTATTATCTCCTTTAACTAATAGATGTTTCGTCTATCAAGGTAGTTAACCATCTGCATTGTGCATAACTATTCAAGCTTTAGATTTTCATGTAGGCTTTGGAAAAAAATATATCTAATCAATGCTCATCTTGTATAATTGGTATTCAAGTTTCCATTTGTCATGCCTCAGATAAATGAAATGAATACTGTTTACCTTTATAAGCTTGTGTTTTGGAACTTATGCTGATTGATTTAACTGTATTTAGGATCTCTGACTACAGCTAAGGAGCAGAGCTTCTTATAATGGAGAAGCGGGACTTTTGCATCTCCACCATAACATTATCAAATATCACAGTAGTATTAACTATTGGTGTCATCACTCTACTTGTCATACGAATCATGTATGTTATTTACAGGAGCAGCAAGTCTCTTCATTCCAAATCGCCACAATCCCTCAGTACTCTTGTTGTTCTGGGTTCAGGTCTTGTTTTATGTCTGATATTTCTTCTTCTGTTTTACTGGCTTTTGCTTATACTCGTTCTAAATCTTTTAAGTTCAACTGTAATGTAGGTGGTCACACAGCAGAAATGTTAAACTTATTGTATGTCCTTCAAATAGAGAAGTTTAAGCCCAGGTATTATGTTGCTGCTGGTACTGATAATATGAGTCTCCAAAAAGCACATGTATTTGAGGATTCCTTGCTCGGTAAGGTATAGTACATCAGCTTAATTTATTTGGCGGTTTTTCTTCCCCCCTTTTTATTAAGATATCCGTATGTCAAAAACCGATGACTATAATGGGGTATGATGTAGCTTGTGTCTATGAACCGAGAGAGGATACATTTTTTGCATTAGGCTGCAATTAATACATGATTCTTGTGACTTTTTCAACAATTTTAACAGAAATAGAATTCTGAGTTTCCTGTGCCTTTTAACACCTTGTTTTCTGTGTCCAAACATTTGATTGCCTTAATTGCTAGTTGACTAATATAGCCATCACTCTCCCAGCTCCATCCTTGTTTCTAGCTGCTTCCTCATGCAGTTCAATGTGAAATGTCAAGAGTTAGACTTGACTTTTTCTACTAGTAGATGTATTAATTCAACCTCAGGTGGCAATTTTCAGGAAGTTTGGCTTGAATACTATCATAGTCTAAAGATCTCTCCAAATCAAAATTGTTGCTTCTTGTAGAGCCTGATCCTAGAACTTGGTTGGACCGGCAGTCCTTATCTTTTACAAATATATCAAAAACAAAGACTCATAGAAGGCCCAAAACCGGTTTGTGCATCCAGTATGGTAAAATCACATGATTTCTTTTCATAAGATGAAATGAATTTTAAAAAATCAAATTATCTCAATGTATCAAACAGTCAGTATATCCCGCACCACCTAGATACATAGATGCAGTATACCAAGTCCTTTTTACTTTTGCAATAAGAGATAAAAAGATGTCTGTGTGAGTGTGGTACGTGTATATATGCTTGAAACATTTAGCTATAAGCTGTCTGCATACAGCTTTGTACCTTCCTTTTTGCCTCTGGTCTAAAACCTTAATCTGTATGTTTGTTGAGACTGTTAATTTTTGGTCTGTAGGAGTGTTCATTTTCTTCTAGTTGTTTAGAGTATTCCACATACATATGCAGCACTTCAGATATCTGCTTTTCTCGCTTAACTGATGACTGATCATAACATAATAATAAGGTTACCTTTTATTCTAGGAAGCGCTTGAGGAAGTAGGGGGTGCTGAATTCATGCGGATATATCGCAGTCGAGAGGTTGGTCAATCGTATGTAACCTCAGTTGGAACCACGTTGGTTGCAATTGCACATGCGTTGTGGTTAATGATCAAGATCAGACCTCAAGTGGTATCAGACAAACTTCTCATATTACCTTTTACCCCCCTCCCCCTTAAAACTGAAATTATCAATCTTCAGATACTTTTTCCTTTTCATATCATGGTATTCTCATTTATCCATATTTGGTACTCTGTCTCAGATTCTGTGCAATGGTCCAGGAACGTGTATTCCATTATGCGTAATTGCCTTCCTTTTAAAGGTTTGTTTGTTAGAGGCTAATCTTTCGTTCATTTAACTTATTTGTAAGTTAAGGTGGATGCTATAATACTGATTACATTTAGAATATCTGTTACTGATGAAATTAGGTCTTGGGCCTAACTCACACCCCAAAAGCTAGCTAAAGGGAGGAGGATTGCCTAAACCTTATAAGGAGTCCACCTATCTCATTAACCACCAATGTGGGACTTTTTGTCTCAA
>JAPFFP010045541.1:0-11560 GCA_026153255.1 Solanum medicagineum | reverse complement strand
AAATTTAGCGTCACTTGCTCCTTTTATATCATGTTTCCTTTGAATTGTACCAATATTGTAAGGTGTGGGGTGTTACACTTCTAATCCAACATAACCCCTTATGTTAGCACGGGGAGACTATTTGTCATGTAGAACTCCATCTACATCACATATGCATCATCAAATAATAAAATGGCTTATATGGACCCACTAGCTTAGCCTACAAGGGCTCCTATGGTGGCACATAGTTAATGAGACAAAGGTTTGCTACTAGGATTCCCTTACCGAATCCCACCTCAATGCCCATTCGGTGCTAAGTCATTCCCACAAAATATATTTGAAAACATACGCATAGTTATAATCATTCATAAGCTTTAAAAGCATAATATCATTATTATCATCATCATATATAACTGTGTAGCTCATCTAAACATCGGGATCCTACATATGAGAATGGTCCTTATCACATGGGATCTATCTTTTGGTAAGAATTGTCCTTTTACCATCATCATCATTCATAAGAGGGATTTAAACATCATAACATTCGTAAGCGTTAGTAATTGAACCCTTATCTTTAGAAATCATTTTATCATTAGAAAACTCAATATGATAATTGGGTGGGCTCATGCATGTAACTTTAAATCATGTAAATCAAGAGGACAATGTATGAAAGTAGTGTAATTCATCAATTGAAATCATTCTTAGGTAACTCACCATAATCATACATATCATCTTTGAACTTTAGACATAGAATCATGCAAGTTATCTAATTAAATCATCAATTTCATCATAACTCATTGTAATATAACCTTCATAACATTGAATTTCATAAAATAGGTCAGAGGAGAAAACCCTTGAAATCAATTTTATGCAATTTCATGCAATAGATGAATAATATTACCATAAGTCATGCTTAATAGGGTAACTAGAAAGAACCAATAAGAAATCAACATTCAAACTTAAAGGATTTAGTAAGTTAGGATTTGGGACTCCATGGGTGGAAGAACCCATGAATGAAGAAACCCATGTACCTTTTGATCCCTAAAACTTGAAGAATTTTGGAAGCTTTGTCTTCAATAGAGGAAGCTTGATCCCCAAGAAATTTGAGAGAACTTGATGGAGGATCTTAGAGAGAAGTTTGAGAGGATATGAGATGTTTAGAGAGAGGTTTAGATCTAAAAATAAGGTAATTTTAGAGGATTTGCATTAATAAAGCTGTTGGGATAAGTCCCAATTAACTTTCTTGACTTAAAATGAACTTAAAATTTTTATTGAACTGTAGGGGAATAGTGGCATGATGCGCCTTTGTCGCGGACCCTACTGTTTTGGACAATTTCATCAAAATTATTTTTCAATACGGGTGACCTAAAAATCGAAGGTGACCCTTTTCCAACACAATTTTACCTCCTGAAAAAGAATATGAAGTTGGATTTTCAAAATAACACACAAATTTAATGATATTTTACAATAAATCATAAGATCTTTTTGAGTCTTGTTGTGAGGTATCATAGTTACCTCGGAGGAAAAAGCCGAGTTGGTGGCTACCAACTAAAGAGAGTAGCAAAGATGTCACTCACCAAGTCCCGTTAGAGCGGACCGGCACCCGTTGCCATTAAGGCTCGGGAGAACCAACCTATATTTGTGCACTTTCTATACATTTTATATCGAATTTCTATAATGTAGCATGCCTTTATACAAGTAAACAGTGCTATAGCCAAAAAGAAATGCATGTGACTAGGCCGTTGGGGCCACGGTGTCGAAAGTACGGGATATGACCACACTTTAATTTACATAGTCTACAAAGCCTCTAGTTAAGAGAAAGTATCGAATAAGGGTCAGGACAGGCCCCGCCTCAATTAACTGTACAATACAAACATATAAGTTTTAGACACACACAAAGCTCCGGAACAACCTGGAGCTTATAACAGCAGCTGGATGTCTTGGACTCTACTGGGGAGATCTACTAGCACCTGTACCTGCAACATGAAATGCAGGTCCCCTATAAGGTATGTCAGTACGAGATAATGTACTGAGTATGTAAAGCATGAAAGACTGTATATGAAGTAACAACTTCAAATGAAAATGTGCACAGGTGTGGAATACTTTGGATATACTTTGGGATCGTATACTTTATATTACTTTGCCTTTACTGTATAATCTGTGTACATCATGTACTATAAATGACCAACTGATCAGTGGTAAACTGTATCGGGATCGTCCCTGGCTAGGTTCTTTCTTAACCCCTCGGGCTATCACCCATGATAGGATCGTCCCTGGCTAGGTGATGTTTCCACCCCTCGGCCTACCACCTATCAAAAACTATATAGTTTACTTTATCTTTCAATCACCTTTGAGATGATTCTTTTGGTGGTCACAATATTGGAGCTATGGGGCTGTATATATAACATATGACATGAAAATAATCATACAAGATAATATGGCAATGAAGAGAGTATGTTACATAAGCAATGAAATGCGTATGAAATGAAAGAACAACTCATGAACTTTGTTTTGCAATAAGAACTCATGTACTTGGTATCCACGTATGTATGTAGATTTGAAGGTAACTATATATAGGAGCATATGAATATGTGAAAGAGTGGAGACATGGTTGTTTGTCATGTTGGAGTAGATAAATGCCTTTACTTACCGAGGGATCTATGTTTCATGCCAAATGATACGAAATCAAGTAGTCTTACATACCTCGTTGTATGACCTCACTACTACCTTGGAGTGGCTGCTTTTTTCTCAAATATTTATCTACAATATATAAGGCAATAATACTAGTATTAGCAGTAAAGAAACACTTCTTGACAGCCCAATATCATAAAAACGATCACCCGGACAACAAGCTTTTCAATTAGGGACGCACAGTCATTTCTTCAACCTTTTCCCTTATAAACGTATTTTTTAACAACCATTTTTATGTACATGTCATGTACATGTTATTTTAGACCTTTAACAGTACCACAACAACCCATAAAGCACAACACATAACAATTCTTCACAACATACAAACAAGTGGCATAACGTTACATTCTTTCACCCCACTTCAACGTCAACAATCTCGAAACTGGTTTAACTTTATCTAAATTATTTCCAAAGTTTTAAACACACAAAACCAGTGTTACTATAGTCCAAAAATAGTCCCAAAATAGGGGAAGGTCGTGGAAAAACATATTACAATTCTACACAACCTAAAATGGACAACATAATGTTACCCCCTTGCTATATTTCGACGTCGACGATTCCAAACCTTTTCCAACTCTAACCAAACTGTTCCAACAACATTTACACATACAAAAGTACTAAGATAGTCTTAGAACAACACCAAGAAGTCATGAAGGATGTGAGCCAATAGCTTTCCATCCAACATCCCACAAATTCCAATCAACATTACACTTAAGATAGCACAATAAAACTAGTTTGTTAAATGAAACCAAAATCTGGGCAGCAACCTTAGGGTAATATCTATAACTCAAACCATGTTAAGAACATTAAATTCTCTTCATAATACAGCCCACAAACCATAGATAAGTCACTAAAAGAAAAGGCAAGTGTGTAACAACTTTCTAAACACAATCTGTCTAGATTTTTCAGCACAAACATACTAGCATATACTTCATATTTTTCATGAAGAAATCATACTAAATACACAACTATAATTACTTATCTTAGTTCTTCAAGATCCAAGTGTTCCTTCAAGATCCTAGAAGTTCCCTTGTGGCTGCTTTGATAGTTTAAGAAAGTGTAGAGAGAAAATTGGGAAAGCTGAAAATTTTCTAAGTGTAAGAGAATGGGATTTTGCTGCTTGTAACCCCTCTTTAAAGGCCTTATTTGGACAACATTCCTTGGTACTCTTGACCATGTAAGACCACATATTATTGAGCTAGTGAGGTAGCAACTTGGGCCTCTTATTTGGGCCTAAATGGGTGTCTGGGCTTTGGTTGCCAATTTCCAGCTTTCCTCTTAATCCATTTTTGGTCCAAATAGCCAAATGGTTTGTGTTACACTTGGGCCCTTCTTATATTCTTCTTGGACTGCAAATAAGGTTAATTTATGATGCTAAAATATAGTCTAAAATTACATCCTTAAAATGAATTTTATTTGTCATCGGACTTGGGCAAATTCGTCGTCGAACCTCGTCTCCGTTTAGCTTGCAAATTTAAGCTAAGCAAGTAGGTGAATCGCCTACTAGATTATTAAGTCATACAAGAACCTAAATTATTTTACTTTGTTTAGGGCTGTGATCTCATCAATTTAACACAAAACATGAATACAGTCAACCCTCTTAAGCGTTAGACACACATATCGTCCATAACACGAGATTTAAGCACTTTTGAAAAATTGGCACTAGTTTGACCAAACCATATCATGATCCATTCACATTTCATTAGTACATGTAAAATGTGGGTGTTACAAAAGATATGGTATCAACAATGGGTAGAAGAGAGGGGCCAAGGAGCGGGTCCAATCGAATCGGAAGATTTCAAGTGTGCCTTCTTGGACCAATTCTTTCTGATAGAGTTGAGGGAGGCCAAGGTACAAGAGTTCATCAACCTCAAGCAAGGGCACATGAGCATGAGGAGGTATGGCGTCAAGTTCACCAGACTCTCCAAATATTCCCCTTTCATGATAGCGGATCCAAGAGGCTGTATGGGCAAATTCATCTTTGGTGTATCGAACTTGGTGTCTAAGAAGTGCAAAATAGCTATGCTTTTGAAAGAGATGGACATCTCGCAGTTGATGAAATATGTCAAGCAAATTGAGGAGGTGAAGTTAACGATCTAGGGAGTCCAAAAGGACTCAGGTTGATAGTGGGGGATATCCTCACCAAAGGTATGGAGGTCACAAGTTCCAAAGTGGCCAAAAGCAAGGTGTAAAAGGGTCTACCAACATTCCTTTTCCTTGGTCCACTAAAGACAAGGAGGTAGCTCTAAAGCCTCAAACCTCAAATTGCCCAAGTATGGAAAGCTCCACAAGGGAGAGTGCTTGGCCGATTCGAATGCATGTTTCATGTGTGGGAAGCTCGGATACTATGCCAAGGATCGTAGGAGTGGAGGTGCAAGGTGTAAGGCCCCATATGTTAGAGGTATGAAAGTGCCTAAGAAATGAGTTTTGGAAATTACTTGAGTATCAGTGGTTCCCACAAAGGTTTCTATGAGGCATAAGCTTTTCTATGAGCTGTCCTGCTCGTGGAATGATGGCTGACTTGATGAAATTTGAGATTTATAGGGATTCAATGTACAATTTATCAGGAGGCCCGTATAACGACTTATGAGCCGTAAGTCTAGTCATGGAATGAGGGTCAGGGAAAGTTTCTGAGGATCCAAAATGTTAGTAGACGAAATAGAAAGTTTCTGAGGATCCAAAATGTTAGGAGACGAAATGGAAAGTTTCTGAGGATCCAAAATGTTAGCAGACGAAACCCCTCTCCTACGGCCTGTAGAATGTACCACGGCCCGTAAATGGAGCCTCGTGGTCCTGTCCTATATTTTAAAAGGGGTAAATTCAACATTTCCTGATACCCTAATGTTATACTACATTGTTTAGTCCTTCAAAAAGACTCCTTATTAGCCCTTTTCAACCCTAATTCACTTCATTCCAACCCATTATCAAAATATCCAAAGTCTAATCTCTCCCAAACTCTCTCAAGCTCCTTAAGACATTCAAGCAAAAGGTACCAACTAGGGTTTATGGATATCTATGGATGTTTTTCGTGAACTCTTTTATAAGGTAATATTATAAAAAGATGTATGGTACTTTACTTATGTGTATGATTATGCATTGAAAAGCCATGCAAAACTGATGTCGCCCAAGTTACGCCTCCTTTTTGAGGATAAAGCAGTCATTGTCAAGAAATAGAACCTAACTAAGGTTAGGGTCGAACCCAAGGGAATATGTAGATTTAGGAGAATGCAATTAATGAAATTTGAGTGATTAACCAACTTAATTCCCCAAAAGGAGGGGTTTGCAATAATCAGTAGAAAAGTAAATCTAACTAACACAAGAGTTAAATCAATATCTAGGGTATTGTGTTCCCTATGATTCCCTAACTTAGTATCACTGGATAACCTAGTTCTTTTCTAGTGTGTAGCATGCAGGAATGTAAGTTAAGTTCACTAAATCCTTTGATCCAGGCGAGAAGCGAATTTTACTACGTGACTTGGCCCATCTCTGTAGTATGCATTACTAACCTTTACCTATTAGTCCCAGTACAACTTCCCCTTGGCCTAGTTCGGTTAGATGAGAACACATCAATCGAATCTTGTTAATTAATCTTTTTTCCTATTCATTACTACCTTGGTCTAGTCAGTAACACTAGACATGTTCTAATGTTGGCCACCATCAGAAAACATGCAAAACGAAAAGAGTTTATTAATATTTGCATGCAGACTTTCCAAGAATTATGAATTATCCAGTTTGACCTTGTTATTTCTTCATGGTTCCCACAACCCTAGTTGTGGATTTAGTTACTCAAGATTTGTGTAGATGCAAGACTTATGAATTGGAATAACATATTAGAGCACTTACACAACTGAATTAAGAATAAGCAAATCCAAACTTCAAAGAGAATCACAAGATTAAAGATCAAATCAAAGTATAAGTGTTTCTAAAAAATCTCCAATGTTATCTCTACTCAATCTCACTATTTTTTCTCTCTAACTGTCGAGCTCCCTGTAAAACTTCCTGAAGTATAATGTAAAAGCCTATTTATAATATTTAAACTACAAATCCTAAACAAAATAGGATAGCTGGGTTGGCACGCTTCACGAATAGCTTTACGGGCCGTATTGCATTCGACGACCCATAATGGAAGTCTGTGCTATGCTGCTGCAAAACTGGACTTGAGATCTACGATACCCCTCTACGACCCATAAGGGGTTTCGTCTAATGAATATTCATAAATTACTTCTTCTCTGATCCTCAGGACACGAAACATGATCTATGACTCGTAAAGTAATCCACTACCCATCTACATGTTCGTAAAACAAACTTCAGAAAATCAACTCTTCATTGGAATTGTCCATGAAACCTCCTTTACGGCCTGTAGAGTGAACTACGGCTCGTAAAGGGTCTCGTAAATCACCAAAATCATGGATCAACTAAGCCCTCTCGGGGACTTTCTTAAAGAGGAACCTCATGTAAATCAGCAACTTCTGCATTTTCTACCTAAAATCAAGGCCAACCCTAGAATCTTGCAAATAAAACACAAAAACACATAAAATCGACTAACTTCGCATTGAGAACACATAAAGTTTCAAGTTTTAAGCATCAAAAGTGTTATATCTTGACAGCACATCAGCACCCTCAACTTAACATTGTTGCTTGTCCTCAAGGACAAACTCAATCTATATAAGTAATACAATAACAAACAGACCTCAACCTAATGACATACATCACATCAAATTTAAACTCAGATACCACACCACTTTTTCAAAACAGAATCAGATAGCCATCAAGATAACTAATACAGGCTCATGCATGTGACAACACAATATGACAAGTGAGGTACCGTTAATAATCCACAATCATTGAATAAGTCTAATGCTAACAATGCAATGCAAGTTCCTTCATAGAAAGAAGTCCCATATGTCACTCTTAATGATGTTTTCATGTATAACCTTGGGACTATGCAGAATCACTCACCCTCACAAAATATATATATGTATCATGCCCAATACCATAGGATTGCCTCTATAGTCATGACTAAGACCTTCAACCACATGGACTAGGATCACTTTAGGACTTTATAGGCTTGTAATGTAGGCTCAAGGGGCTTTGGTATGGTCTTTTTAGAACAAAGTGACTAAATTCCCTCCTTGACACTGAATTTTTCTACACTTTTTCCCTACCAACACTATTATTTTTCATCTCATTCTCTCTTTCTCCTATTTCAAGCTTTTCTGGGTGATCTCTTTCCATTTTTTTTTTCATCTTTTTACCTTGCTTTTACACTTTATTTTTATTTTTTACTCACAACTAAGGCATCACTTATTTTTCTTGCACCCAGCACATGATTTTTCTCCTTTTCTCTGTATCACTATCTTCCCCCCTCATTTTTGTGTTTCACCCTTGCACCAGTCACCCTCAATTTAGGCTTTTGGCCTGAGTTGAGGTGCACATTATCCATCCTCAGAACTAGGGCCACTTTTGGAAGCCACCCTCAACTTAGGCTTTTTGCCTCAGTCAAAGTGTACAATGTTCAAGAAAGGACTAGGGCCAATTTTAGGATTTTTCAACTAACAAGGCTAGGTAAATTAGGTGTTTGCAAAGAATAGGCACATCTTAGTTAGGATCAAGGGATATTCTGTAACTTTGGTTGGTCATTTAAGCTAAGTGGACTTTTAAGAACAATGATCTAAGATCCTTTCCTAATCCAATTAATCTACAGTCTAACTTATAGTAATAGGACAAGTTTTGAATTAGCACATAACACATGAATTTAGCAATTTATGCTCACACTCACATGACACTGACTACATTATCAATAAAAGACTCTCAGATCATGCTTTTTATCTAAATTTATCCACAATTATCAAAACAAGCACTGTCAACACATCTAAACATGCATGCTTGCTATCTAGACTAACTAATCAAAATTTTAGTGGGTATCATTTTTCACACAAAACAAAGACATGCTATATGCCATAGGTATTAGTACTATATGCTATAAATACTACCTAAATATCCTAAACATGCCAGTTCAAAAGAAAATAAATATACATGGGGAAAAAGAACACAAGTAAGAAAACCCCAAGATAAAAACTTGGGGTAGTTTTGGACCCGAGCTACTAAGACTTCACTGAGACCCATAACTACCCACACAATTAAAGCAAAACAAAGTATAAGGGGTCAAAATCATACCTAGGCGCTTAAGTGCCGGTGTGTGGTCAGACTCACCCTCGCCCTGCATTGTGGCCTCCTCAGTAGTAGCTAAAACTACCCCAAAAAGTGCCCAAAAATGTGCACCAAAAGTGTCGGGAATTGTAATTTTGATATATCTTAAAATCCGTGTGTGATATCAAAAGTTCGACTTCATATTCTTGATCGGGGGCAAAATTGAGTGGAAAATAGGTTTAACCCCGATTTTTGGATGACCGAATCACAATTTCAATTTTTCAAAATACAATTTCTAGTAAGAAAAAAATGCTCGAAAATGTGCCTCGAAAGTGTCCGGAATCGTAATTTCCATATATCTCAAAATCCATGCTCGATATCGAAAATGCAACTTTATATTCTTGATCAGAGGATTAATTGAGTGGGAAATGGGTCTAACCCCGATTTAGAACAACCGTATCAAAATTCAAAAATGCAAAGCGAGTGATTTCAAGTAAAGATTCGCACCCTAGGCTCGACGCGCCAGGGGTGCGCCAGTGTGTAAATTTTGTCCAGTTTTTGTTGTTTTGGTCCAGGACTTTTGGGTCTTGGGACTAATCTTTCCCACATGTGAAAATACCTATACTTAGTCATATTGCACCCTCATATCATTCAAAATATTCCCAAATACTCATTCAAACACTTAGCCAAGTATTTCACTCCTAAATTCAAGTCTCAAAACTCATCGAAATCTTAAAGTTCACATTCAAGCTTCAAGTCTCCATCTCCATTTTTCATCAAGTTATTCTCCAAAGCTAAGGTAAGTGGGTTTCTTTCATGGGTTCCTTTCACCCATGATGCCCAAGCTTCCTTTTACCTAATATTGCATGATTTAAAGTTGGTTTACTCATGGATCTTATCTATTATGAATTTCACTGCACATTATGTTGGGGTTTCATGAAATTATGGTTGTTTTAGTATGTTTTGAGCTATGAATCTAAGGTGTATTGTGAGATTTGATGAAGGATTTTGATGTTTATTGCTTGACGGTGTTACCAAGTATCTATTGATGGTTTTACAGTGAATTTTTTAGCATGATTCTACTCTTGAAATGCAAGGTTTTACACAACATTATACACCCGTCAAGTGTTTGATAAAATGTTTGGGTGATGATTTCTTGAGAAATTTAAGGTCTAATGCATGTCTTATGAGTTGAATGATTATATGATGATGAAAGAAATGTATGTATATGATATTATTTGTATGGTGTGGGGAAAATGACCAAGCCTCACTCGGGAGGTTGTAGGCCGAGTAACCTTGTTGAGGGGTTTGTACCTTGATCGCCTAGCTCGGGAGGTGGCAGGCCCGTACAACCATGTCGAGGGGTTTGTACCTTGATAACCACGTTGGGAGGTTTGTACTCCATCAACCACGTTGGGGGGTTTGTACCTCATCAACCATATGAAGGAGTTTCTACCTCATGCGCCTCTCCAAAGAGGTGGTAGGCCATGGATTTGCACTAAAGTGGTCTCTCCTTATACATGGATTATGTTCACCCTATGGATAATGTTCTATATAAGCATGAATTACTTCAATATCATTCATACATGTCATATTGCTATATGCTTATTCATTGCCTATGTTATGCATTTTAATTATGGTACTTATCATTTGTTGCATTGCATCCTACATGCTTAGTACATTCAAATGTACTAACACATATTCTATGCATACATGTCATCATGTAGGAACCGGAGCCCCGCTTGAGCACCTCCATCCATGTGGCTTATACGAATTCACTCAAGCTTGTTGGCGAGTCCTCCATTCCGGGGATGTTGCTTATGATATCATGCTACGTTCTAAAACTACCTTTCTTTTATGTAAATGTTGACTATGAGGGTAAGCCCGGTTGCTTGTCTTGGCCCCCACTCTTATCTATGTAGTAAAGGTGTTGTTCGACATGCCATATGTAATGTTATAAGCTTGACTCTCTCTTGGATTTTGTTGTTATGATATGAATGATGTTCTTTAGCGCCGGTTATCCCTATTTCTACTCTTTGTTGCTATTTTATTACTTCTGTGACCAAGGATGTGTTATGATATGCTAAGAGGCTTGCTTGGGGTCCCTTTGGGTTCCCCTTGCGCCATGTCATGTCTAGGCTGTAGGCTTGGGTCGTGACAAACTTGGTATCAGAGCACTAGGTTGTTAGGTCCTCGCCGTCCAACACACCGCGTCGATTAGAGTCCTATTCATGGTTGTGAAGCATGCCACAACTATGAATAGGAGGCTATAAGGTGTTCTAGGAAATGTTTCACTTCTTCATGATCTATGTTGTGCGATAGAGTTAGGTCCCCTAGTGTTTATTGCTAATCTCTAACCGTTACATTTCAGGATATGTCTTGAGCTACTGAGGACGGTGATGTAATTAGTGCGGAGATTCACAATGCTCTATGGGAAGTGGCCAAAGCGGCGACTGTTGACACCCAATTTTGGCTCGCCATATTTAATTAGCTAAATCCCCTTAAAAAGGTTTCTTTAAAAGAAAAATAATAATAAAGACCTTTATGAGATTTCTTTTACTACTAATATTATTATTATTATTATTATAATTTTTGTTATTATTATTACTTGTATTTTAATAGATTGTCTTGTTGTTGTTGTTGTTGTTGCTGCTGCTGCTGCTGCTGCTGCTGCTGCTGCTGCCTGCCGCTGCTGCCGCTGCTGCCGCTGCTGCCTGCCGCTGCTGCCGCTGCTGCCTGC
>JAPFFP010045540.1:0-11561 GCA_026153255.1 Solanum medicagineum | reverse complement strand
GACAGAATTCAAGACTCGACCTTTTACAAAGACATAAACAATTGTATGCCACATTCTTCTTACTATCTTCCATTTTGTCATATCTAGTCTTTCTGCTTATGGGTTTTGAGTCGAGGGTTTTAGGAAACAGCCTCTCTACTCCTATGAGGTAGCGGTAAGGTCTGTGTACAATCTACCCTCCCTAGACCCCACTTGTGGGATATCACTGGGTATGTTGTTGTTGTTGTATTCTTCTTACTGTCACAGGCACTTTTGCATAGTTATGCTAATCATGATCTTAATCCTTCATTCAATCATCAATAAGACAAGGATGTTTCAGAGACAAACTGAATTTAACCACGAGAACTTACCAGATGAATATGTGAATGTATGATGAGAAGAAGAAAAATCAAAAGAGTTCTCGGTGCACAATTCACTTGCTGGCGAATTTTAGTGGGTGAAAGATGTAAAAATGAATGAAATAGTAAAAGGGAATGATGGGGCAAGTTAAAAATTAAAAGGGGACGCTTCATGAAGGGACATGAAGAGTCAAGAGACTTTAGTCTCTTAATATTCAAAATGATTCGCCCTTTAAAATTCTGCAAATTGGTCTTACAAGACCCTGACTACGAGTCATATAAAGTCATATGACTCATAGGTCCCAATATCGATGCAAACCAAACACTTAGGAAAATTACAATTTCATACCTGAGCACTACGAAACCCACTTACGACTCTTAAGAGACTCGACGAGTCGTAAAGTTGGCTCGTAGTATGTGTGCCAGCTTCTGGTACTCATTATTTCCCTCTACGAGCAATGAATACGAGTCATAACATTCATTACAACTCATAGGCCTGCTCGTAGAAGCTAAATCCAAGCAAAATTTTTCCATTCTTTAGTTCTTGGTTTGTTCCTGCAAGCTATTACCTAAAATACACCAAAATGCCAATTGATACAACTGGTTCAAAGACTCAACAATCACAACACAAGATTAAATCACCAACCAACAAGTTAAATACGATAAAATGTCTCAAAATAAACCAACACACAAAAGATGCTTGGGTTGCCTCCCAAGAAGCGCCTTGTTTAATGTCGTGGCTCAACTTTATCATCATGGATAATCAGACTTCTCCATGGGTCTCATTGTTGCTCCGTGCAATCCTCCTTTGCTTATCTTGCACCTCCTCAAGCTTCTCAGCGAGCTGCTCCCTCCTATTGCCAAGCCATTGCATTGATATAGTTTGTTGTTCCACTTTGTAGTTACATCTAAGGACATCAAACTTTATCTCCCGAACAATGTCATCTTGTTCATTTACCTTGATCGGACTTGTTCAAGCATGTGCTCAATCCGGATCAGTTTATTAGTCATACAAAGTTAGTATGGTAGCCTCATCTAATGTGCAACATTTTTTCTTTTGGGTTTACTTGGGGCTCTCATAGATGGCCTAGTAGATTGTCCGGCTTGCTCTTGAAGGGGTTAGTAGACTTGGGCAACTGCAGATAGCTTGTCCATACTCTCAATGATCTAATTAAATTGTTGTCTTACGAAATCCCAAAAGTCCCCTCCAAATAATGCATCAGCCTGCCCTTGTTGCTCAGATGTTAATGCTCGGTAGAATCTAGCCGCCAAATCATCATCAGTCAAATCATGGTTTTGATTTACTGCCAGCACTGCTTGTACCTTTCCCAAGCCACTATCAAAGGTTCTCCTTCATTCTTTTGAAATTAGAGATGTTTTTCTGTAGCTTTTGTTTATTGGACTCTCTAGAGAAGTTCATGAGGAAGACTCTCTGTACTTGCCCCAGTTAGAGCAAACATCGTGTGGGAGAATTGACCACCATTCTACTGCTTTATTCCGGAGAGTCATAGGGAAAACTTGAAGAGCCATAGCCTCCCAAGCAGGATGTCTTGTCCCAAGGACCCGCTCAACATTTGAGTGAAATTTCGTAGATGGATTTCGGGATCTTTGGACTCTTGCCCATAAAAAAGAGTGCACCTCTGCAAAGTTTCCAACAAGTCATTTTCAATATAGAACTTTTGTTCAGACATAATACCAGCCAACTGGCACCTAAAATCAACTAACAAAAATAAATAGAAATGTTGAAAATAGGTGCATGTTGCCTCAGCAATTTTCTCATCCCCCGATAAGATTCCCCATCTTCACCTTTGATTATATGAATGAAAAGTCTTCTCCTTTTCCCTCTAAGAAGAGCATGCAAATATCCAGTGTTGGTGTCCCCCTCCTGGAACCAATGTAACTGTGATCTTTGCCTCAAAATAGACTCTTCAAGTTTAAGAAATCTGATATATTCTATATTTAAACTGTAAAGATGAATTCTAGCTGCATCAGTACTATTCTCAATCAACCTCTCCTCAGCTACTTTGATCCTCTCTTCATAGCTTTTCACTTTAGCATGAATATCCCCAAATACATATTTAGACCAGTTTCTAAGTGTATCAGATAGCCTCTTTAGCTTCTGGTGGAAAATCCACATGGGATACCCAGATATAGGCTTTTCCAAACACTCTTTCACAACATCCATTAAACCAGGCTACTCCACCTAACAATTCAAGAATTTGAAGTATCTGATCACATTGTCAGCTCTAGTAGTCATCTCAACTAGTAGTGGGTAGTGATATGAGCTAACTCTAGGTAAATATGTCACAGTTATTTGAGGCATCACATCCAACCATTTGTCATTGACCATGGCCCTATAAAGTCTCTTTCATACTCTAAAAAGCACCCCCCCTATTGTTTGTCCATGTGAATTTCTGTCCAGAAAAGCCCAGATCCATCAAACCATACCCTTCTATAACAGAGATGAATTCAAGACTCTTCTTCATATTGTAAGGAATGCCCCCAAGCTTCTCCTCAGGAGAAGTGATTACACTAAAATCTCCAGCAGCACACCAAGGATGATCCCTGAGTCTATTAGAGATATTAAGCATTCTCTCCCAGAGAGGTTTTCTCAAATGGTCCTTACATTTAGCATACACAAAAGTTGAAATGAATTGTAGGGAATCTGAGGGTGTTGGATTTCACATGTGATTTGCTGCTTATCACTCTCCTGTAAGTTGCAATCTACTTCAGGGTTCCAGAACACCCAAATCTTCCCATTGCTATGACAAACTGCTTTGTCTATTTCCAACAGTAATCAACAGGAATGTAATTGAGAATTTGCAGAAAAAGGCTCCAAAATGACTGTGATGGTTTGTGGATTAATAAATTCAGAATTGCATTCTTTCTGTTGCTCCCTAGGTATTAATACCGCTTGCATTCCAAATGATTGTATTAATCATTGGGAAGATTTTGAAGTAAACAACCTTGTGTTGGGCCTGCCACTTGTGACAGGATGTTTGCTGCTATGCTTTTTGGTGTGAACATTAGCTTGGTGAGCACCTCTGGGAGAAAGGCCTTGTTCCTGACTAACTTGATCAATTTTCTCCTGCATAGCCTCATCATTAGTAGGACTAATAATCTTAATGAGTTGCTCATAGGTCTTCAGAGTTTATCACCCCATATTCATCTTCCTCATTGCTAGGAAGCAAAGGATCAGTGTGGAATTAGCAAAATGTTAGTATCTATTGCACCTGATTCCCCAACCAAAGGGGAGATTTCTTGTATATTGAGTGGTGCGACAATCATGTTAGCATACTCATCAACAAGGATGAATTTCTTGCATGTTTCATTCACCTGAGCACTCATATTGTCAGCACTATTCTTATTGTTCTCTGAATTCACCAAACTGCTTGCAAGCTTCTTCTTCAAAGCATCTCTCCTCTTCTTACTCAGTTTATTCTTACTCTTGGAGCCACTACAGCTTGCCAGTTGGCCTAAAGCTTTTTCCATTCCACCCTTAGGATGATTCTGCCCTGTATTAGTATTTTGAGTTGAGCTTTGACCCTTCTGTACCCTATTAGAGACTCTGACCGTACCATTCTGAGTGTTCTGTTGTACAGGAGTGGTAGCAGGAGCTTTGGGTTTAGGATCAGCCCTTCCCATTAGTTCCCCATCCTGCAAGTTAGTAAATGTCTTCTTTCTCACCATCCTTCCTCCAGAAACTATAACAGCTATCCCAGAAACAATAGAGAGGGAATGGAGAGGGGTTGTTATATCAATATCATCCACCACATTAATAGCAAGGGGTTTAGGGGGTTGGGAACTTATCCCTTCAACATCCACACAAACAACATGGGGGTTGGGGTGCTGATTCACAACATTATGATCATTCTTCTTGTTTTCAAAGGGTATTAAGTCAATACCTGAAGTGGACTTATCAACATGTTGGTTTTCCGTATTTAGATTTTGCTGGTGAACATGATCATGTGAAACATGTTCCTGCTTCCTTCTACCATTTTCCCTCCTCTGTGTCTACCACAGCAACATTTTGGGCTACTTTTACTAGAAACTTTCTGCTGGCATCATTGGTATTGTTTTGCTTTGACTATCCTACCTTATCTTTTGGGACATTCTTCTCTTTCTTTCTTCCATCATTAGTCTGGGCCATTGTATCTTTGTTTTCATCAACTCCCTTGGTGTTGTTGCTTGCTTCAGCTTCTTTCCTCCTTTTGATTTCATCATCCCTTCTCTTGGTGCTGCAATTAGTGATAGAGTGTCCTTGGTACTTGCAATTGTTGCAGTATTTAGAAAGGTCTTCATACTGTATCAATTGCCATCTCTCCATAGAGAGGTCATCCTCATCATACCTCAACCACACATGTTGTGGTCTCTCCTTAGAGATGTCAATCTGGACCCTTACTTTTGCCATACTGCCTCTTGTTTTCCAAATAGAAGTAGAATCTAAGTACAGGGAGCCTTCCCAATTGGAGACAGATAACCTCCATGTAGTAACAATGCCAGGGTAATTCTGGCAATGTAACCCAAACAGGAACAATAGAGGTTTCTTTCTTAGGCCTGAAATTGGGAGTCCATAATTACAACCTCATAATTTGTCCATCAATATACATTTTCTGCTTGGTCCAAACAGTAACATGACCAGGGTCATTATCAAGATCAATATAAATATGTCTTGAGTTGTAATGAGCAATTTTCACACCCTCAATAAGTTGAGTCTGAGTAATAAAGCTTTTCCTGATAATCTCCATTTTGGGCATGGTGTTGACGAACTTTCCAATGACAGTGAACCTACACCTATCAGCCAGTTTGCCTATAAACTCCTCTTTCTTAAAAATGACTACACGGTGGCCTTGTTTGGTAGTGATTTTAGGGGGTGAAATGGAGATGGGGACTTCAGTTTTGGCTTGGTTGATTCTGAATTTGGTAGCAAAGGATTAGATGATTGTGGGAGGTACAGGTTCATTTCGGAGTTGGTTGTATTTATTGTTAGGAATGGTGTTCGTAAGGTTCTTGTCTTGGTGGTTTCTTTAGAATTGGGGTTTTGGCCTTTCTATTTCTGAGGACGATAGGTGTCAAAGTTAGCAAAACTTTTAAGAGGGGGTTGTCTAGGAAAACTAGCTTGTTGGTGTACATTACTTTTAGCCTTGGCCTGCTCGTTAGAACTTCTACTAGTGTTAGCTTTAACCACCACATATTTCACTAAAGCAGACACATCACCCTTCATCTCATTCAGATTGATGGTCACAGGGTCAGTAGACTTACCTAAGGATAAAGTAGAGTCAATTGGATCCTTCATGCCTTCCTTCATGCTCTTAACCTTGCCTTGGGTAGTCTCCTGAGCCTGATCTACCTTATTTTGCAACACTAACCTTGAATTGGAACCACCATTTTCCCCATTTCTGAGTTCATTCGAAATTAGAGAAGAATAAGCTCTGAACCCTAGAATTCGAATTAAGCTCATTTGCTACATTAACTTTTGGGGCTTCTTGTCCTCTCAGCTTCTCCTTGACCTCAATTTCATTTTGGTACCCTTCTTGACCCACGAATTTTCCCAGAACCTCATCATCTCCGGCAGTGCACATTGAAACCCTAGTTTCCAAATTAATTGGAACTGGGTTAGTAGAAATTGGGGCTTTTGATGTTGGGGATTCACCACGCTCATGGCTTCATGTTGGTGTGAACAACTCCCCTTAGAGCTAGCCGGAATTTCACCATCACCAATTGGGTCAGTCAAAACCCTAGATACCAAATTTGTCATGATTGGTGCATTAACTTTTAAGGCTTTTTGTATACGGAGGTGCGCCTTGGAAGCAAGAATCAATTGAGGTATATTTTGCCCCACGAAATTTGCCAGAGCACCGTTGTCGCCGCCAAAAAGAGCTCCCCATCGATCCCGCCATTAGAATCGCCCCCAAAATTCCCCATCGAAGCTCCATGCCCTGAGGAATCCAAAACATAAGGTCCCTTATCATGAATGTCCTCAGAAGATGGCTGAATTTCAAGGCGTATTTCAGACGATTCTCTCAAAAATTGCCTCTCCAGATCTCGCATTTAGGATGATAGAATCCCCTGATTTTTTAGACATAGATAGATCATAAGGTGTAGGATCCCCCTAACTCCTTGGAATCACTCGAATTTGTCCCAGATTCATTAGGAAAATAATTTCTTGAACTCGTAGTAGTTCCTCTTGTAAAACATCAACAGTGATGGCCCGACTGTTTCTTGATTTCCCGGAGCTGTGGGCTTACTCATTACACGTGGCATTTTGGAGAAGATGCGCCATGTCAGGGCGCTCCTGATGCACCTGGTTTGGTGGACATTCGCCATCTTCCTGCGCCTCACGTTCCATTCTAGTGAAGGAAAATAGTGAGCATTTCTTTAGAGCATTTTTTAGAGAGATAAACTAGAGTGAGAAAAAATTCATAAAATGAGAAAGTGATAGGGTTTTATTCTTGAAGGCCCAGTGTGGGGATCTGAAATCACTCGCAATCAAACTCCTTCATTCAAGCTTGTGATTTCATCTTCAAGGTGGTTTTATTCTTCATTGTCTTTGGGTAATCTCTCGACCATGTTTATTTTATTCATTGCTTGTGATTTTGCCCTACCCATGAGTAGCTAAACCCCCACAACCTGGGGTTGTGAGAACCATAAGTAGCTAGCTTTTAATATCCCAGATTATTTGCATTCGTTTGACTGGATATTTGCATGTATTATCTATTTCCCTTCATTTTGAATATTATTTGGTGGTGGCCAACACCAAACCCACCTAGTATCATGATTCCAACCAACGTAGTGATGAATAGGAAAAGGGAAATGGATGACAGGATTAAATTGATGTGCTTTTGTCTAATCAACCAAATCCAACCAAGGAGAGGTTGACTGGGATATTGGGTAACGGTTAATTGGCCTACCATAGTAGCTGACAAAGCACCATAGTGAAATTAAACCTTCATCTTTACCAAAGGGGTGGAAGAAGCTAAGTTATTGTCCAACATGTGGTGTCTCAATTAGGGTTATGTTATCTGTGGTATTTGAGTTAGTGAATCATGGGGAACATAATTCCCAAGTTGCTCCCTAAATTGGTTGTCTCTTCGCTTTAGTAGTTTAGTTTTTTTTTATTTGTTTCTCTTCAAATTGCAAACCGCCCCCCCCCCAGTCTAGAGAATATAGTCAATTGGTACTTGAAATGATTGTTGGTGAGTAAAGGTTACGAAACCCCATATTTCCTGTGGATTCAGCCTTACCCTCTGGTTAGGTTTATACTTGATAGCGACCGCTTTACTTTTGGAGCATTAACATCAAAATTTATGGCGCCGTTGCCAATGAATACAGCTAGGTTTCTAAGTTGATTTCACTAGTGGTTAATTCAAGTGTTAATTTCTACATTCTCTCATATTTTACTGTTGTTTTTGTTTTTGTTGTTTAGTTTTGTTTGCAGGGTATACTAGGTTTGTATGCCCAACACAAGGAGTCAAGGAAATCCCTTATGCGAGAAGAATGACCCAAGAAAATGAGGACATCACGATTGATGAAGCCAATGGTCAACATAATGATGATATGAGTGGAAATGAAAATCCACCTCAAAGGGAGAATAGGCCACACCATAGGGATTTCAACGAAAATGCATATGGTTGGAATCAATATAGGTTGAACCCTATGGCCATGGATGTCACAGGAGCTATAGCGTTGCCACCATTACCGGCTGAAACTATATTTATCGTTTCTAGCGGCCTCCTACAAATACTTCAAAATCGTGCTTTGTTTACAGGGCTACCTTCGGAGGATCCACATAGTCCTCTCCATAATGTTGTGTTTGTTTGTAAGAGTGTGATAGGTACACAAAATCTTTCAATAAATGTTGTTGGCTCAAGAGTGTTCCCTCTATCTCTGACTAGAAATGTGGCAATATGGTAGTCTGAGCTTCCACAAAGTTCGATCACTAGTTGGGCCGAGTTACAAAGAGCCTTTTTATAGAGGAATTTTCCTAGGTCCAAAAATCTCAAGCTCAAAGATCAAATAAACAATTTTGAGCAATTGTCGGGTGATTCGATTAGTACTTCATAGGAAACGTTCACCAAATGCTTGAGGATGGTTTCGGACCACAAAAAATTTGATGATGCCTTAGTTGAAACCTTTTATCAGGCTTTTGACGAGAATAGTCAAGCTTGTGCCAATATTATCATGGGGGCATGTTTCTAGACCAATGTTTTGGATGAATTGCTGAAAGAATGGAGCAAGTGGTCAAGAAGAATAGAGCGTGGTATCAATAGGAGAGAGCTAATATGAAGACTTCTTGTGCGGTGAACAATAACAATGAACAAGCCAAGGTAAATGAGGTGATTATGCAACAACTTGCTCAACTTTGGACAAGTATGGATTTTGTATTGAAGCAAAATCAAGAAAGTGTTCATGTGGTTACTCACCAACCTTCAAATTCTCCCAAATATGAAGAACCTTCTTTGATGAAGATGTTTGCTTTGTGAGTAATCAAGCGGCGGGTTTCCGAAACAATACCCAAGGGTCCTACTCGGACTATTACAAGGTCAGAATGATAATAGAGAAGGTGCGTATAGAGATAACCATGGTGGTTATTATGAAAGAGAAAGAGTACCGAAGCCCGAGTGGGGGCGAAGAGATAGTTGAAATGGTCCCTATGTGCCTCCCCAAAATCGTAATGTCGAATCTAGAAGTTCTAAGATTGAGGAGATGTTTGACAAGTTGTTGAAGAAGGCCGACCATCAAGATGAGACTTTGAAAGTGATGAAAGAGGATATTTCAAGAATAAATTAAAAGATTGAGTCTCACTCAGTTGCCATCTAGTAATTGGAGCAACATTTTGGTCAGGTTTCTTCTCAATTGAACCAATGCCAAAAGGAAACTTTACGGAGTAACACGGTTCACAATCCAAAGAATAATGGACATTGTATGGAGGTTATGAAAAAAAGAAGTTGGAAGAGCACCATAGATCCCCCAATGCTAGTGGTTGATGATGAAGAGGGTAAAAAGGGTGTTGATGACAAGATTTAGGTTGAGGAAGAAGGTTTGACTAGCAATGGGATGCAAGGTGAAGATACAAAGAAGTAAGAAAAGACCGAGGTTATCCCAAGACCTCCACCTCCTTTTCCCCAAAGACCCAAGAAAAAGGAGGAGGATGGCAAATTCAAACACTTTCTTTCTATGTTGAAGCAATTGACCATTAACATTCCCCTTTTAGAGGCATTGGAGAAGATGCCTGGGTCTGCCAAATATATGAAAGATTGGTCACCGAAAAGCACATGGTAAGCTGAGAGCTTTCACAAGAGCTCCAATAATGTAGTGCCATCACGACTAAATGCATAGTTCAAAAGAGGGAAGATCCCGGTGCATTCACCATTCCTTGTACTATCGGTGATGTAGAGTTCGCAAGGGCATTATGTGATTTGGGAGCAAGTATAAATTTGATGTCTCTTGCCATTTTCAAAAAGCTTAGTCTTGGTTCACCTACTCCCACAAGGATGCGATTACTCATGGCGGATAGAACAATCAGGAAGCCGAAGGGGATTCTCTTTGATGTGTTGGTGAAAGTTGATAAATTTATCTTTCTGGCATATTTTATAATTCTTTATTGTGGGGTTGATTTTGAGGTCCCTATTATTTTGGGGAGGTCATTCTTAGCCACTGGGAGAGCCTAGGTAGATATGGATTCGGGTCAACTCAGGTTTAGGGTCAATGATGCAGAGGTTGATTTTGATATCTGTCAATCAATGAAGCACCCGGATGAGCTCAAGAGTGAAGTGTGGGCTATTGAAGATTTCTGATGATTAATAATGACTAAGTCAAGCTACGACATTAAACAAGGCGCTTCTTAGGAGGCAACCCAAGTACTTTTCATATTTTTGGCTTGTTTTGATTTTATTTTGATTGTTTGAATTTTTAGGTAGTGAATTGTTTTTCTGTTTTTATTTTGAAGACATTGAATTAGTTGCATTTTTGCGATAATTGTATATTTTGAGATGTTGGTTTGCAGGTGTTAAGCATAGTACTGAAAGTTGAAGAAAATAGCACTTGAAGCAGCCTCTACGACCAGGCCTACGAGCATAGTGCACATTACGACTCGTAGTCATTCCTTATGGAGGATAACAGTGATGATTATTAACATTGGCATGCACACCACGAGCCAACCTTATGATTTATAGGTTCACAAACAAATCATAAGTGGAGTTCATAGTGCCCGAGTACATTTCTAAATTTTTTCTAAGTGTGAAGTGGCCTATGAGACCAAGACCTACGAGACGTAGGCTCACCTACGACTCGTAGTCGGGGTCTCATAGACCCGAATCAAGGAATTTTAAAAGGTGGCCTAGTTGAGTATATTAGGGGTCAAAATACCCTGTTTTCGGTGACCAAATACTTTTCCCCCACCACCAATTCCCTATTTCCGGTGACCTTACAAGTGGACCCACCATTGTTCCGGCAACCTTCTCTGGCTATCTAGGGTTTTTCACTCCTTTATTCGCAATCTTCCCAAGTTAATTTCATAGACTCACGTTACATTTCCTTCATTAAATTCTCACCATGGTTTCATGTTAGCATGGTCAATTTATGATGCTTTGGTTAGGGCTTGTTGCTTGTTGATAGAGTTTATAGGCTAGGTGAAATGGAAACATTGTTGTGAGTCCTTGTTGGAGTAATTTGGTTGAAACTTGGTCATCTGATGATCATAATTCTGCATGATTTGTTTGATCAAGAATACGGCGTATGGACTAAGTAAATCATGCTATGTTCATGCCAGGTTGATGGGGAAGATCATATTGATTAGGATGAAGTTGTGAATTGAATCGTGCATAGTGTTTTTATTACCTTGTTTCCCAAATTTGATCAAAACTCTGATTGTATGAGTATGTGAATGTGATATGGGAAACAATAGATTGTTGCAATATGGGTGAATTGGGGGTAATGATCCTTGATTTTATTGTGTTTGAAAAATTCTGTTTGGGGTTTAAATGGAATATTATGTCTGGGTTCATTTTTTTAATTGGAATTTCATGTTTGGAATAAATAGTCTAGTTGTGTGCTTGTTATGGTATTGAAATCTTTCTTTGATGCTATTAGAAGTAGATCGAATGAGTTTGTAAATTGTTCAGTAATGTTTTAGGCACCTCAGGTGCCTGCTGCTTTCCTGCTATAAGGACCTCCTATGACTCGTACGTCATCCTATGGGTCGTAGTGGCCCCTCGTAGGAAA
>JAPFFP010045539.1:0-11561 GCA_026153255.1 Solanum medicagineum | reverse complement strand
ATTGAGGTTGGTTATTCATTATATCATTGACTTGTTTATGTCTTTACATGATTACTTTTGGGTATTGATTTGATGACATTAGATGAATTTGTGAGAACTTGATAAACTGTAGAATTTTCCCTTATGACTTGAGGTGGGATAGATGAGAATTATACTGTTATAGGCTTTGATCATAGAATTTTCGAAGGGTGTAATTGTGAAGGTTAGGAATTAGGTTGTAGTTGTGGGGGGTTGGTCGGAGTGTTGGGGGTACCGGGTTCTATATTACTTAACTCTGTGTTTATTAGTTCACTTGCAGAGTACCGTGTGTTTGGTACTCACCCTCCCTTGCTACAACATTTTTGTATATTACAAGCCCGGATAGTCGTGATACACTCTGCTTCCCTTGTCCGAGGCTTTTCAGTGGAGATTGTGAGAGGTAGCTGTTTGTCATCCCAGCTGACTTCTTACCCCTGTTTTTATGATTTTGTTCTATTCTAGAGACAATATCATTGATACCTGCATTTCCTTTCGAATCTATTGTAATGCATTAGAAACTTGTGCAAGTGATAACCAGATTTTGGGGGATTTTCATTAAATTGAAATTTCATTTTGATTAAAATTCCGCATTGTAATGTTATAGTTGGGTTGTAGGTTGACTTGTCTTGGTGGGAAAAGACGAGTGTCATCACGCCCATTTTTCGGGTCGTGACAATTTATAACGAGCGAAAAAAATCTGGTCACTATAAATGTATTTATAACGACCAGATTCACTTCCCTACGTTAAGAAATGATAGTTAAAAGTCTTTTTTCTTGTAGTGTATAGAACTATGTCATGCTAACAATATAGCACTGAAGAGCACCTATCAAAATCCAAGCAAGGATGTGGTCGTAATGATATACGTGGCCGCAAGGAAGAACTTGTAAAAGCCTTACCTCATCAAAGTCAATCGTATATACAGCACATGTGTCAAAATCTCCACATCTGTCATCCCATAATGGGCTCAACAGAAATGTGTCAACAATGACACTCGGCTCATAGTGCGACTCCACAAGTATTGCCTGTGAAGGAGCCTGTTGCGCCTCTGGCGCCAGTGGAGGAGGATCGTTGTTTTCCTCTTGGCAGCAACGACAGTAATGAATAGAAACACAAATGAAGAGAATGAAAATGGCTAGAGAACCATAAAAGTAATACAACTCTAGTGGTGTCTTCACCGGCTCTGACCAGTAACTGGTCTATAAGATCTCTGCCTCAATATGACCTGACAAAATTAGCACCAGAAACACCTAAATATAAGAATTAGTCACAGTAAAAAGTTTTAAATGTGTAGATTTAGGTAAAATTTAAAAAGTTTAAATTGTTCAAAGTAAAGTGTTAAAGTTAATGTTAATAATTAAGTCTCGAAATCATGTATTAGGTTTACAAGTATTTTTACAATTGAAAATTGAAAATTTGAAATTGAGCTAGACATACCAGAAAAATAGATGACGCCATCTTTCGCTGCAAATTGCGTATTGACTCTGTAATTAAGAATCAAAAGAGGGAGCTTTAGTTAACACAATAAGATGAAAATCAATTGTGTTGGATTCATTCATGTCTACTTTATCACTCCTAAAATGATTCTGAAACAACAAATGAAAGAATAATAGCAGTGCCATTTGGAAGTTTTGGCACTGACCAGTACACACAAATTTGAGTCATCCTAAAGAAGAATGCAAGAAAACAAATAGAGACCTAAAATAATCGTCTTTGACAGAGCCAATGATATGCTTAAGAAATACGTTTAATACTTCCATATGTAAACATGAATCTAGATGCTTTATTATTCACTACTAACACCAAAACTAACAACAAACTTTGACAGATATTAAGAAGATTAAATAAGACAAAGAAGAAGATTATACCAGGGAACTTGAACTCGAGTTACTAGAAACGATTCCACCACCACGCTAGAGGAAGTGAAAGAAATCTCAATTGATATAAAAATATAAATATATACTAAATTGAGTGTTTTAAGTTTGGACTATTATAGTAATTTAACATTCAAATAACGGAGTTCATACTTTTAAGGTAGTATAGATAGATATAGATAGACAAATATAGATTTGATGCACGTGTGTTGTACGCGAATGATAAATAGATTTAGATTTGATGCACATGTATTGCACGTGAATGATAGACAAATATAGATTTGATGCACATGTGTTACATGTGAATGACAAACAAATATAGATTTTATGCACGTGTGTTGCATAAAATCATACGTGCATTATTATTTAAAAAATCATAACTTTTTGAAAAAATTACAACCCTTAAAAAAAATTACAATTCTTTAGTAAATCACAACATTTCAATAAGATCAAATTATTATCGAGTGAAGAGCGGGTGAATTATCTAGTCTAGTATTTATATGAAAGAGGATTCTCAGTGCGATGACGTGGCATACTCTTGAGCCAAGAATTTCAATGATCTTTTTTCTTATTTTTTAATCTTCTTTTCTTATTATTTGTGCCCACACTTTATCCCTAAAAAAAAAGTGAGCTATAAGTCTAGTACTTTCTTAGTTTCCCTTCTTAAACATACAAGGCAAAATGTAGCTTTAATTTAGCTATATTTTTTAAATTGAAAATTGAAAATTTGAAGTGAGTTGGAAATACCAGAAAAATAGATGCCTCCATCTTTTGCTACAAATTGGTTATTGACTCTGTAATTAAGAATCAAAAGAGGGAGTTTTAGTTAAAGTCAAGTTGAGAGAAGATAATCAGCTTGAGCTTAAACGCAGTTGTTAATTGTGCATAGGAAACTAAATATTAATTTGAATAAGCTATTATTTCCTTTTCCCCATAGAATGGGCAAAGGTCACTTTCATCCAAAATAGAAAAAAGCCATCACAAAAATGGGACCCAGTGATTTACTTTCCTATCCTCTAGGCCGTTTCACATAGAAGCTCTTCATGAAACACAACAAATGTAGCACACAAAAATAGAATGGAAAAGGGTCAAACTTGCCCCAACTTATAACTTCTGTTACATTTTGAGTTTAAAAATGCCTCCGAGAGGTCATAAATATCCTTAAGAGTTAACAGCTTAACTTTTTAGTGACATATCAAGCCTAACTCCTCCACCTAAAGATGCCAATTAGGATTTCTCACTAAATTATGGATAAACTAATTCTAATCTAACCCGATTCTCTCTCATATAATCAAACTTGAGCTATATTGGAGTGAATGTGGATATGAAATAGCATATTGGAGCACAAATACAATTGGTGGTGCAATGCAGAGGAAAAGAATCAAAAAATTCCACGATGAAATCACAAGTAAATAGGCATCACTCACTAGTTAAAGACAAACACATAAAATCGTCATACTATATACCTGGACAGAAAAAAGAAACAAGCCAGCTGACTCCTAGAGTGTTGTTTCGTCCGATGAAATTACCAAAATACCCCTAGAAAGGAGACGTATGCATAACGTGTCTTCCTAAGCTCCAACAAAAAATTCGAGACCGGATTTGCAATCAACACGGAAAACTGAGTGGGAAGGAGGTCTCCGTCGAATTTTAGAGCGACCGAGTCAAAAGAAAATTTTTCGTAATTAAAATCGACCAGTGCGAGTACGCGCCTAGGGCTCGACGCACCTCGGATGCAGCCTTACACTTAATGATTTCTCTCATTTTCTGGGAAATAATGCGTTCTAAGAATTTGGCGAAATACACATGTCCGCGCCCCAAGCGCGACGCGGACATGGTGTTACGCGGTGAATTTTCTTCTTCGATTTTTAAGGAAGGGTAGTTTCGACTTTTCTCACCCTTTTAAGCCTAAACTAGTCAGATTTCACCTAAATAAACATCCCTAGAATGAAACTTTTCATGTCATTAACGTTAAAACCTTCCAAGAACTCAGAGTGTATATTCAAGAGGCAAAGTTAGGGCTTTCAAGAATCCTTCTCAATTCTTCCAAGAAGTTGATTTTTAAGGTATGTAAGACCCTGCAAAGTTAGTCTACTATTATTTTAGAATCTTTAATCACTAGTTTCCACCCAAGATCACAAGTATAAGTTGAGATCAAAGTTTCCTCCATTACTAGGCAATTTCATCCAAATACTTGTTCATGCATTCTTTGTGATAAAAATTATGTCTTTTACTTATTTTAGCACTAAACTAAGTTATTGAGACAAAAATTACAGTTATGGTTGAAATTATGAGAACCCTATATCTATTTCATGAAAAGTTATCATAATCACAGTTTTGAGTTAAGTTTAAGAAGTATTTGAAGTTCTTGTATTTGCAAGATATCTGAGAAATAAAGATCATGTTGAAATACTTTGCATTGATACAACTTTTAGATAAAGAAAAGAGTTAAGTTGAGCAAGAATAATCTTTTAAGTATGAGCTTATGATTAATATATTTGGTAGTAGTATTGAGCACCGATTTGAGTGAAAGTAATAATAACTTGAACTCATAAACTACATAGCCGGCGTAGATAGGATTGTACCAAAAGTACAAGCTTTCATTGGGACTGAGATGGCCTAGTTTTGGGATGGATCCACTCCCCTAGTTTTCGTTCCTTACCTCGGCAAAGTATATACAAACTTTTAGCATATTTTCTATTTTTAGCATGTACTGCATTTATCACCTATGTTATCTTATTTTGAGACATGTTTTAAATTGCTTGGGTACATTCCACGTACTGAAGCAATCTAGATCTGCATCATTTTATGATGCAGAAGCAGGCGACAGAGTTCCTTAGCAGACGCTCCATTGAGGACCAGCCATCCATTTAGCTATTAGTGAGGCCTCTTTTCAGTCAGAGCTTTTGAAGTCTTTATCTATGTTTTTTTCCGTTTTTGTATTTCTTTTAGTTGTGACTACCGTGAGCCTATCCCGACAGTTTCTTTAGATTATTCTAGTTAAAGGTTCCATGGACTATGTGACAGGTGCTTCAGATCTCTTTTCTTTTTTAATTGTTGTTGGGATACTTCTCTATTCAGTTTATTCATATATTTTAGTATTCTCAGCTTATTATATCTATGCCTTTTACTTATTATTTGAGTCCTCCACTGAATGAGATGGCCATGCCAAGTGGTTCGCTTGGGACTAGGAATAATTCTGGGTGCTGGCCACGCCCAGGGTGTGAACTCGGGGCGTGACAAATATCCTCTTTTTATTCTTTGAGTGCCTTGAGGCGTTGAACTAAATTTGGATGAAGCTATTGTACATTAAAATAAGTTTCCAATTCTTTAGAATACTCTATTGGTTTTTGGTCTATCCTGAATGTTAGAATTGACCACAAGTTTCCAATATTAATTTCAATAATATAGTGCTCAACTAAGCTCACTCTTGAAATTGAAATGAATGCAGGATATTTTCATTTTAAACACTGCAGAGGAAATTGTAAAATGAGAGGAAATCAGGTAGGCTATAAATTAGGTAAGAATTAATGACCTATATATAATTGAGCGGGATCATCTTTGCAACATTTAGGTGGAGAGATTAATCCGAAGTAGTTTGGCATATCACTAAAAATTTTGGTTGTTAACTCTTGAGAGTATTATGATATCTTGGGATAATGACGGGACATTTTTTATCTCAAAATATAACAAAGAATATAAGTATATTATTTCATATAATTCAAGGACAATTTTGACCTTTCTCAAAATTAGAATGTGAAATGGGACTTTCTCCAAAATGAAAATAATAGCATCAGATATGAGATCCAAAGACAAACATTTTCCTAAAAGTCCAAGAGGAGTTCGCTTTGACAGCGACAAAGCATTTAAAACAATACAAATTGTTTCTGAATTATGTAAAATACATTACTTATATTCTAGGCATAATACATAAATCAGCCTTTTAACTTGGCTTCAAATCACAAGTTGGACCGAAAACTTTCAAAAATATACGAATAGGCACTCCAACCAACCCATTGTTAATCATTTAAATATACTAGTCCTAGCTGACATAACGCGTGAAATACATAAAATTTAAGCGCGTTGGTCATTTTTTTGGGCCCAAAATGGTTAAAAAAAAAAAAAAAGCAGTGAACAACTTAATATCTTATTTTATCATTTATTTCAAATATTTCTAAGATATAAATGCATCATTTGCAACCAAACTTGAAAAGGCTTAATTACATGAAATTCTTTGCATAGAGAAAATAAAGAAGTGTCTTAAATTATGAATTAGCACGTTTCATGTTCGAGGAATATATAAAATAGTGATAGCTTTGAAAAAAATTGTCAATCTTCATCTATTTTTGCAAGTGGTATTTATTTTCCACTGTTATTATCTTCTATTTGTAATATTTGCACCAAAAGTTTTGCATATGATAATATATACAATTCTTTGATCAACTCATGTATAATTTATTTGTAGTTAGGTGTCAATAAATCGTGAGTCATTTTATTATTGTCTTAAATGAGTAGAAATAGTTCTATTTATTTTGATGTTAATATTGAAAGTATTTGTTAGAAAGTTAATTTCTAATTCCACAAAAATAAAAGAATCAGCAAAGCAACTTTATTTCTATATATAATACTAACAATTACCTTAATGTTAAATATATATATATAAATTATATAGGCAATGCCCGTGCTAAGCACGAGCCTAACATGTTGATTTATTATGTAATTTCATTAAATACGACTAAAATAATTAGACTTAGCTCGGTCAAAGACCTTCATGCTAACATAGTAGAACATAATAATTAGACTAGATTTGTCACGCCCCTGGAGCGTACCCTAAACGTGGCCGGCACCCAGAGACTATTGCTAGTCCCCAAGTGAACCACTTGGCGTCGTCACATCTATTCAATCAATAAAGTCTATAAAATTAGCGAAAGACTAAGATAAAGATGAGCAAAGCTAATGTCTCAAAAGTATATCAAATAAATAAAAAGGTTAGTAGAAAGAAACTAGCTCAATAAGTCTCAACATCAATACTCAAACTCTAGCCTATGAAGCCTCTATCACTATCAAGTGGTACCAATGACAGACCCATGGCTACCTCAAAATAAAATAAAGTTATCTCAAGTCTAACTCTAATAAGCAAGACGAAAATAAATACAATAATCCTCCGAATTAAAGGAGGCTCACCAACTCAGCTGAAATGCTCAAATCCTCAACGATGCGCCTGTTGACGATCTCTAATACCTGCCTCTGCATCATAAAACGATGCAGTCCAAAAGGGGACATCAGTACGTAGAATGTACTAGTATGTATAATAGCTGAATGAAATAGAAACAGGTAGAACAATATAAAAATAACATCAACTCAGAATTATAACAAATCACTATGTCAAATGTCTATCTAAAGCAAGAATAAAGAGTAGACAAGTGACCCATCAACCAAATCAAACCTCATCAATCAACTCAAACTCAACTCAATGGAGCTCAACTCAACTCATCTTATCTAGACTCAAAGTACTCAATGTGGGAACTTTCTGGGAGTTTCTCTTTGTCACGCCTCGGTAGGGTACCCTTGGTGTGGTCGGCACTTAAAGAACCATTATGATTCCCCAAGAGAACCACCTGGCCTCATCGTCGCATCAGCTAGACAGCGAAAGAATAACTCAAATAGAAAGGTATCATTAAGATAAGCATAACAATACTATCTTATAGCTTCAAAAGAATATGTTTGGAAATACAAAACACTCAATCATATCCTCTACTCAATGTCTATGAAGCCTCTACTCAATAATCTAGATGGTATCATGACAGGCCACGAACACCCCAAATCAAGGAAAAAAAGTACTAGGTCAAATCAAAAGATAAAAGGGCTCGTTCGGAAAGCAAGGAGGGCTCACCAACTCTGGAGTATGCACTGATCTGGACCTCAACGATGCGTGGGATGAAGTGCTTTATCACCTGTATCTATATCATATGACGATGCAGGCCCAAATGGACATCAATACATAGAATATACTGGTATGTGAAATAGCTCAAGAAAGTAAGGCAGAACTCACTCATCTCAACTCAACAGCTCATGCTCGACTCAGTACATGCAAGTTTAAAGTACATCATGCTTTCAAAATAGACTCAGTTAAAATAAACTCAGTTTTAATTTATCATACTCAATCAAGGTTGCTTAGGAGTTTCTCTTAATGGACATCATCCCATCACATTTAGTTTGGTGATGCACAACGAAGGCGACGTCGTTGCTACGCCCGTCCTAAACTTACCATGGTAAAAGATTATCAACTCTCTCTTTGATCCATGGTAAATGTCCACTTTTGGGATAAGAGTCGCCAAAATGGGTTGTACGACTATCTTAGCTGGCAACATATCTCTGTTGGTTAAGGTAGAAGTCTAGTCGCTCCTAGCTCGATACTCGATACTCTTCCCAAGACTAAAACATGCTTAACTCATCTATCAACTCAATCCTCAATGCTTAGCCAATCAACTCAAATCTCAACCTTATTAGGTTACCTCATCTCAAGTCATCTCAGTTACTCAACAACTCAGTCAATCAATGCAGATAATCGAACTCGACTCAGACTTATACGATCATTTAGGCTCACTCAATTTGACTTATCATGCAATATAAGTAAGTTTCATGGTAGTATCAGTGACTAGGTTCAGTATGTTTTTATGTTCTATAATGCTCGAATCACTCAACTCATCAAAGCAATATCAAACTCAAACCTCAACTCAATCCATGCATAAAATTTCATAGAATTATGCAATTTAGGGTTTATGCTTTCAAGTATGAAACTTTACCTCAATATCATATCAATAATTATGCAATGCAGCAATTACCTCATATATTACCAGGAGAATTCATAATAAATGCAAGAATTTAGTATTAGGGTAGTAAAATTTCCAAATCACAACTCTTTTCCAAATCTTGACTCTAGTAGATGAAGGGAACGTGTGAACGAAAGTAGTTCCACACTTTAGTAAGCCTTACATACCTGAGTATTGAAGAAACAATTAAACTCCAATCGATCTTCGTGCTAGAATCAAGAACTCTTGCACTTCTCTCTCTCCTAGTGTTCTCAAGAAACTCTTATGGTGAAGAATGGTGAATAATACACCCAAGGTTCAGTTTTAAGGCTTTATTCAAGCCTAAAACAACCAATGATTTAATTAAATAGGAGTTGGAATGGACAAAAATACCCCTCATTAAAAATTATCGTCTGAGTATATGAGATCCCATCTACGGGTCGAGACATTCTACGAGTCGTAGACGGCCTCTCGTAAACTAGGGGTCCTAAAATTTGAGTTACTAGAATTTGTCACAAAACCTTCTCTACGAGCTGTAAATCATTCTATGAGTCGTCTGCTAACTCGTAATTCAAGATACTGAAAATTTGATATTTGAACAATCAATTTACGAAACCAATCTACGAGTCATGAAATACTTTATGGGTCACATACCATCTCGTATATAGGCCTCAGAATTAGAAAATTTCACCAACTCATTTGCGGGTTTTACGAGACTCATTTCACAACTCGTAGACTTATCTATGAGTCGTAGATGGCCCTCATGAATATTCTTCTACAGTTTTTCTCAGTCTTTTCTCAGCATCCTCTGTGCATCTACTCCAGATTGGGTAAAAGGAATTAGGGGGTATTACATTCTCTCCCCCTTGGGATCATTCGTCCTTGAATGATGATAAATCTAGGGATTTAAGTCAAGGCGCGGATCTCTCTATGGCTCTAACAATCAACCAGTTCTAATATCACCCATGCAATTAATAAATCAAGAAATCCAGCAAGTAAAACAGTCAAACAGTTAATACATCACATTAATCCTCACTTGGACTCTAGAACTATGTCGTTGATCATGCTAAGAATGAAAGAAGAACTCAAGGAATGGGAATTCAAAAACTTAGAGGGAATTCATTACCATCAACTCTCTCATCATCAACGGGTAGGGATAAATGAGGGTATTTGACCTTCATATCCTCCTCTGCCTCCCAGGTAGCTTCTTTTACGAATAGGTTCCTCCACAATACTTTGACAGCTGCAATCTCTATGGTTCTTAACTTGCAAACCTGGCTGTAACACCCCACACCTTACAATACTAGTACAATTCAAATGAAACATGACATGGTTTGGTCAAATTAGCACTAATTTTTAAAAGTGCTTGAATCTCGTGTTAATGGGTTATATGTGTGTCTAACGCTTAAGAGGGTTGAGTGTATACATGTTTTGTGTTGAATTGAGGAGATTACGACCTTAAATGAAGTGAGAAAATTGAGGTGCTTGTAGGACTTAATAAGCTAGCATGTGAGTCACCTACTTGCTTAGCTTAAATCGCTAACTAAACGGAGACGAGGCCCGACGTCGGAATTGTTTAAGTCTGATTATCAATAGAGTCCATGTTAAGGGTATAACTTTAGCCCATGTTTTAGCATCATAAATGGACTATATGTTCAGCCCAAGAAACATATTAAAAAGGGCCCAAAGACATCACAACCCATTTGACTATTTGGGCCTAGAACTAAGTTAAAGTTGAAAATAGGCAGCCCAAGTCCATCAAGTTAGTGCCCCAAAAAGGCCCAAGTGAAAGCAGCAAGGAGCTGTATCACCTCCTTGGTGAATAAGGCTGAGAATGCGTCATTAGGTCGGCCAAATCACACCATAAAAGGGGGTCAAAGCTGTTCCCAAAAGTCATTTCTCAACTTGACCACACAAAAAATCAAATTTGCTCTCTAAATTTCCTCTCAACTTTTCTCAACTTTGTGAAGCAGCCAAATGACTCTTTTAGGGTTCTTAAGGAGCCTCTAAACCTTGAAGACAAAGGTAAGTAATTATAGTTGTGTATTTAGTATAGTTTCATCATGAAAAACAAGAAATAGATGCTAGTTATGCTTGCTGAAATTGTTGGACAACATGTGTGTAGAAAGTTGTTGCACACTTGCCTTTGTTTTGGTGATTTCTCTATGGTTTGTGAGTTGTATTATGAAGATAACTTGGTGTTCTTAACATGGTTTGAGTTATAAACATCACCCTAAGGTTGCTGCCCTGATTTTGGTTTCATTTAACAAACGCGTTTTATTGTGTAATCTTAAGTGTAATGTCGATTGGAACTTGTGAGCTGTTGGATGGAAGGCTATCGCCTCACGTCCTTAGTGACTGATTTCTTACTGTTCCTGAGACAGGTTCAACGCTATTTTTTTGTATGAATGTTGTTGTAATGGTTTGGTTAGAGTTGGGACAGATTTGGAATTGTCGAGGTCGAAATGTAGCGAAGGGAGGTAACATTATGCTGTCCGTTTGTAGATTGTGTAGAATTATTATGTGTTGTGCTTTATGGGCTATTGTAAGACTTTTATGGCACTAGAACAGACTGCACATGATGTGTATATGTAAATATTTACTAGAAAATATGATTAGAGGCGACACGGTTGAAAGAATACGCTAAGGTTTATAATTATCTGCTTGCTGCCCGTATGTTGTTTTTCTATGAGATTGGGCTTCCAAAGTGTATCTATTGGATGCTAATACTAGTTTTATCATCTACTATGTTTTAGATAAGTATTTGAAGGAAGGGAAGGTTATTTTGAGATAGTAACAAGGTCATACAACGAGGTATGTAAGGCTACTTGATTTCGTATTATTTGGCATGAAACATAG
>JAPFFP010045538.1:0-11562 GCA_026153255.1 Solanum medicagineum | reverse complement strand
CGACTCCAACTTAAAATCTACGCTCCAATTATAATTAAGCATCGCGAACTTACTTAATTTAAATTACACCATATTCGTCGTAACTTTTCCAATTAAACGATTAACTTTGACTAAATAATTTACGGGGTCTAACACTTATGGAAGGAACCACGAGTCATAGACCATGGTCATGGATGAGCTCTCAAAAGTTGAAAATTTCAAGGTTTCAGGAATTTTACTATGGACCAACACGATGGTCTGGAGATGATATTACGATTCGTTGAGATGTTGGGTTGTATATAAAACTTCAAAAAGCCAGTAATTGAGGTTGACTTTCATATGCGACTTTCATGAACTATAAAAGATACTATGATCAATAGATCTTAGTCGTGGTCACCTCCATCAGTAAAATTTTTAGGTATATTTTATACATATCTCACTCTTTTAACTTTAAACCTACATCATCTCTAAGCTATTCCTAAGCCCTATAACTAACTTTGTACTCATAAAACTAACCTATTTCCTCCTATTCACTCAAAAACCCAAAAGATGTCAAGTCTTCTTCTCTAAGGATTCTCTCAAATGAATTAGAGTTCTTCAAGCTGCAAGATTCTCCTTTCAATTTCAATGCTATAATTCACTACAAGTATGTGGATATTTATTCATGGATTTTTTTCATCCATGGAACTCAAAAGAATTTTAATTTTCCCAATTGCAATTCTTCTCAATTTTATGTAGGGTTTATGTGGTTCTTTATGGGTTCTTTGACTCATGATTTAGTTAATATTATTTTACTTGATCATTCATGAATCTAAAAAAATTCATCATTAAAAAATGATTTTTTTGACCCATGAATTATACTATAATTTTCATTATGTATTATGATTATAAGTTGATAAAGAATTGATGCATGCTTTGTGAAAATGATGAATTAAATCTTAATAATATCTCTCAAGAAAGAATGAATGATTGTGAAAGATTTTCTCCCATATGAATGATGGTGAAAAACTTTCTCATCTACTTATGAATCCGTAATAAGGAAAGGACAACTCTCACATTACATGAATCACTATTTAATGAGCTATGCTATGATCATGACTTTATAAAAGGGTTTAGTAGTTAACTATTGCCTTATCACATGATATGCTTCAATGATATACTACCATTAGAATTTGACTTAGCACCAAAAGGACTTTGATGTAAAGCTGTAATACCTCACATGTTAAAATGTTAAAATATGAAAAGTAAAAGGCAAGCCTTGTTTCTAGTATAGTCATGTACGAGCCCTATCTATAGCCCATGGTTTGGTGAGTCGTAGATAGGCCTCGTAGATGAACTTGGTAAAATTTTGGAAGTTGGGTTTGATACATGAAGGGTCTTTACAGACCGTCAAAGTTTCTATGAGTCATGGGTTAGAGTCGTGGTTGAGGTTCAGAGAAGGGAACAAATAAGTTAAACATTTACGAGTTATGGTTTGGTTAAGGGGTCATAAATAGGTTTCATAATTTGATTTTTGAAATGTTAAATTTTGCTAAGTGTTGGGTGAAACTACGAGGGGCATCTATGACTTGTGGATAGAACTATGGATATAGAAGAGGATTCATAGATTGAGATCTAAGATTTTTGAATTTCTGAAGTTTAAGGTGTAACCAGGACAAAACCCCTATCCACGATCCATAAATTGATCTATGACCAATGGACTAGGGCCGTGGTTTCCCCAACAATTTATAATGAAGGGTACTTTTTACTTTTCCTCACATCCTAAGTCATAAACTATGTCATTTTGATTCTTAAAACCACCCATATCAGCCTAAAGCTATCCTAATCCCTTTAATTCCAAATGATTCTCCCAAATCATTCTAACTCTAAAACTCCCAATTTCTGTCAAGGCTCCTTGAAGGCTCAAGCTAGGATTTCTAGATTTTCTTCCTCAAGCTCGAATTTTGTTACATAGGTTTCATTCAAGATGTGTGGTTTTAATTCATAGACATTTTCTACCCATGAAACTCAAGTATATTCACCTACTATCTTAGTTTCAAGCTATGAAATTTTTAAGGGTTTTATGATATCACCTTAAATGCATGTATCATGATTTTTTCTATTCCCACGTGACGTACTTTGATACGAATTGATATTTTATTATGAGAGGTTGATGGCTTGTATGATGATTTATGAAAAACTATTCAAGGTTTTGAAAGTTCATGGTGGATTGCTTTATGAACCAACCTAGTTGATGAATTTCATGATATTGATGCATCACCTCCATTGCATTACATGTTTTCAAGTTTAAATACTTGAACCTAGATAGTTTTATTTTATGTCCTATTGAATTATGATTTGCATGATAAGGGTTTCAACGAAACCATTACGAATGTTGTAAGTTTGATTTATCCAATCCCTTTTTATGACTAAAGAAATGATTATGAAAGGATTTCTCACCTAGATTATGGATTCCTTATGTGATAAGGACAATTCTCACATTTTGAATCTTTAAGGTTCATGAACTGCTCTATGAATTATATTAATACTATTGAGCTAAAGTCTATGAATGACCACTTTAATGTATTACTGTCCTATGGCACTTGACTTAGCAATAAATAAGGTTTTGGGTGGGGACTCGACCTAAAGGGTCCGTAGTATAAGTTCCTAGTTTCATAACTTTATCTCCACCATATGCGTTTGTAGGCTAGGCTGGTGGATATACATATGGTCCTAAAGTTAAAGAATTATTTGACGATGTTCTACCTTGTAAGTAGTTTTCACTTCCAACAAAGGGAGTATATTGAATTCCATATTATAACTTGCATAGTCTTATTATCGGTTGTAGTCATTTTTCGACATACGTATGATTCATTACGAGCTATATCACGCTTTAATCATGTTTTGAATGCATTTATCATTCATTTCTATATGTGAAATTATTATTTCTTATGATATGCACATTACTCATTATGGTATCTATAGCTTTGTTCTATTGCATTGCATCCCTCATACTTAGTACATTCCAAGTACTTACGTATGCTCTAAGCATACATTATATAGCAATATAGGAACAAGTGACGCTCCTCCTCCTCACACTTATGGTTGATTTGAGTTTCCATTGAAGACCCTATTGGTAAGTCCTCATGCTCGAGGGACAAACCTATTTAGTGTAATGACTAGTGGCAATTATTTTTTTTACATTGTTATTGCTCCACTTGGAGTTATGGCAGACAAGCCTTCTAAGTGCTTTTGGCACTTGCTTATAGTGCCTTTGGCACTTGGAACATAAGGCGTTTCTTTGCTTATGAAAGGCAGAGGGATTCTGCCTCAATTGCACAAGCACACAAAGCAAAGATATATATACATATATTTATATACATCATAATATTAGTTGAGAGCTTTAATAGCGGAAGGGAGGTATTATATTATGTAGGGTTTCGGCAATTTTATTCTTGTAAGTTACTCCTATTTTCTAAATCTTTTATAATAAGATATTTTATATAAACGAGTTATTTTCGTGTATTTTTAAGCACTTTATTATGGAAATATTATTTTTGATGAGTGATGAATTTATCTTGATGGATCAAAGTTAAGTTGAGGTGTAGTTAGTAACAATTGTTCATAAATTATATATACCGAATATAATATTATTCTTTAAGTTGTCAGAATTAGAATTATATTAATTGGAAGATTTAAGATTAAATCCTAGACTTGAAACTTTGGAAATTAATAATGAAATTGGTTGGTCCTTGGGTTCTAGGTTAGACATATAGTACTATGGATTTTGTGAGTTTTGAAATCTTATGCTGATAATTGATTTGACTAGATCGTGGTGTTTCGGATTCCATTCGGAAGGGGAAGGCTCAAGTGCTTGATTGATTGTCTTTGGCAAAGGCAAGTGAATTTCTTAACCTTTGTTAAGTATATAGAATCTTGTGCTTCTTGTGTAAGGTGTTGGGAATGATTTGAGGTATTGAGCTAGTGTTGATGTTGTACCAAACTATGTTGATGTGAACTGTGCATCGTATTGAATGAATCATTTTCTCTTTATTGTGTAAACATGCCTATTTGCATTGACTTTTGTGACAAGTATTCAATGACTGGAAAAGAATGAGAATTAAAGAAGATGTACCATATTCGAGGGTCATGTCGCACGCCGCGACGATTACTATGATTCGAGGGACGTGTCGCATGCCGCAACGGATACTATGATTCGAGGGTCGTGTCGCATGCTGCGACAGATACATGGTCCATGTGTTGCCCCCATGGGTTTTGACTGAGGCATGTTTATGATCAGCGAATGTGTATCACTAGGACAGACATGCATCATCCTACGTGACATTTCATTGCATTGAATTACATCTCCTTATCATTTGTAAACATGTGAGTACCTTGTGAAACTTCAGATAGATGAACTTGATCCCTGGTGTTGTTGATATATAATAGTTTCTATGGCTATTGAGCTATCTGCTATGTACATTTTGAACTGTTATGCTGGAATGATCTTATGCAGGTTATAGTTGTGAGGGTTTGGTTGGAGTGCTGGGGGTACATGCATTCTATACTACTTAATTTTGTATTTAGTAGTTCACTTGCTGAGTACCATGTGTTTGGTACTCACCCCCTTGCTACACCAAATTTTGTAGGTTGCGAGCCCGGATCGTCGTGATATACTCTCCACTCTTCCTTGTTCGAGACTTCCTATGGAGATTGTGAGAGGTAGCTGTTTGCCATCCCAGCTGACTTCTTACTCCTATTTATAATTTTGTTCTATTCTAGAGACAATATCATTTGGTACTTGTATTTTCTTTTGAATCTATTGTAATACATTAGAAGCTTGTGCACGTGACAATACGATTTTGGGGGAATTTCATTAAAGTTGACTTATCATCTGCAATTGAACTTTCATTTTTATATAATTTCGCAATTTTAATGTTATAGTGGGATTGTAGGCTGACTTGTCTGGGTGGGTTAAGATGAGTGCCACCACGCCCAATTTTTGGGTCATGAGATTTAGTTTGTAATGTTTTGATTTTTAGATCTTATTTTGTATTTCTTTTGAGGGTGATCTTTGGACATATCTTAGCCCCCATCTGGTCTATGCTTAGAGGTACTGTTGGACACTTGTATGGATTATGATGCTGCCCTATTTATTTGCTAATATTGTGTCTTCAATCTCTTAGTTCCATTTCCCCTTAGTTTTCACATTATGATTTTGTTCCTTACCTATGTATGCTTGAATGAATGTTAAGAGGCTTGGATAAGAGTCCCTCAAGGTTCTCATTCAACGTGTTACACCTAGGGCTTAGCTTGTGTTATGGAAACTTGGTATCAGGTCATCGAGTTTTGAAGTGTCCTAGGGATCCCAACATACTGCGTAAAGTGGAGTCTTGTTCGTGGGTGTGAAGCACACTAGATCTATGAATAAAAGGCTACAAGGCATTTTAGGAACTTTTCCTTCTTTTATGATTTCTTCTCATGCCGTATAGTTTTTCCTAATACTTCCTTTATCTAATGAATTGTTAATTTATTGTGTTAGGAAATGTCTCCAAGAAGCATGCCTGTGCAAAGAGAGGTTGATCTAAATGAGGGCCAAGCTCTTCTGGTCCCTCAAGCTCCCCATGAGAAGGTAGTCACACATGTTGAATTCCGAAGCCATGGCCAACCAAGCTGTTGCTCCTTTTCAAGTGCCAACTCCAGCTATTAAGATCCAAGACTTCATGAGGTTGAATCCACCCAAATTGCATGGCTCTAAAGTTAATGAAGACATCCAAGAATTTATTGACCAGACCTACAAGATTGTGGAAATTATGGTGGTCTCTCCAAATGAGAAGTCCGAGCTTGTGGCTTGTAACCTAAAAGGTGTCGCCATGTGGTATGACCAATGGCGGTAGAGAGAATTGAAGATGTGGGTTCTATTGAGTGAGAGTCATTCAAGAGTTCCTTCCTAGTTCAGTTCTTTACATAGGAGTTAAGAGAGACCAAGATTCAAGAGTTCATCAACCTTCGACATGGGAACATGAGTGTGAGGGAGTATATTCTTAAATTCACCAAGTTGAATAGGTATGCACCTTTCATGTCGCTGATGTGACTCAAGCATACCCCAAAACAATTAAGAGATATGACAGTTGTCATTAGTATACCCAACATGAGTTGGGGTCAAATCTCATTGGGAACGATTTATGACTTATAGTTTGAAGTAATAAATTGAACTAATAGTTTGTAGATCGAGTAAAAATGATTTCAGACTAGTTGCATTAGAATAAAGTAAAATTATGATTGTTCAAGTTGGTTTTGACATAATAAGAGATAGAACATGCAAGGGTGTGCGCACTTGGGTCAAGAGGTAAACATTTTGGTCTTATACATTGAATTGACATGGGTAGGCTAAATTGCTCACACGCACAATTTTTTTCTAGACAAAAGCAACATTCCATGTGAACCTGATAAGGTCTCATATGTCCAATTACACTAGGAACTCATTAGATACTATGCAATTAAATAGCAAACTTTCCAAAACCTTAGTCAATTAACCCCAACTAGGCATTCAACGAAATCTACAAAAATCCAAACTATCATATTCATTACCCACTTCAATTATTCAAGGATACTTGTAATAATTAAAGATCTAAATATAAAATCCTAAGTTTACAACCTTAGAGGTTCAATTAAACATGCTAATAAACATGAGCCCATATCAATCAATAGAAATTCATTTAAATTAACAAAGAATAAATTCAAAGACCCAAGCCATGGCACAACTAGAAAAGTAAAGAAATTACTATAAACATTATTCATGGTTTCAATTCAAACTTCTCCAAGAAGAAATTAAGATCAAAGTAGTCAACGCAATGCTAATCTCCCAGTACAAAAATATAGATATTGCTCAGAGAAAAGTATATTGAAATAGTACAAAGTGGAACTCTCCAAGAATCCCAAAAATTTCTCTTATGTATTTAACACCCATCATGTTTATAGGCTGGGAAAACTGAAAAATAAGGTTTTTGGTGATGGTTTTGTCCTACGAGCCAAACTACGACTCGTGGAAGAATCCACGGGTCGTAGGTAGTTTCGTGGATTGGGTCCAGTGAAAATGGAAAATTGAAGAATTTTTTAAAGTTGATGTACAAATTAATAAGATGGACCGTATAAGAAATCACAACCTGTCAAAGGTTTTGTAGAAAGGAGTCCTGAAGGGCCTAAAATTTTCTATTTCTAGAACCACTTCCACGAAAGGACATACAATTCCTAGATGGATTAATGGGTCATCCTGCATGTTCGTGGTTTGAAGCTGTAATTCCAGTAGCTATCCTTTTGTGACATGAAGTTTTATAAGCCTATGTATGATCTGTAAGTTGAACCACGACCCATGGATTGGGTCTTATGGTTGGTCCCATCAATTTTTAATGAAGGGAGTTTTTGACAATTTCAATTCATTTAAGTCCTAACATGTATCATTTTGGATCTCTTAACTCCCTTAACCGACCAAACCCTTATAAATCCTATTCCTACTTCATTCAAAGTCATTCACCCTCAAAATTCTCCCAAAAAGGATTCTCAATATTTCTCTCTCTAAGTCATGGATTCCATTGAAGCTCGGGCTTGAACGTTTAACCAAGTTTCTCTAGATTTTCTCTTCAATAAAGAGTTCTCTATTAAGGTATGTAGGTCTTCATTCATGGATTAGTTTCACGACCCAAGCCTAGGCTGTAGACATGACACGACAAATGAGAACCTGAAGGGACCCCAGATAAGCCTCTTAACATATCGTTCACACATCCTTGGTCGCGGATGCAAAACAAACAATCAACAAGAGATATAATAAGGGAATGCGGGACTAAGGGAAGTGTTGGTAATTATAAAGCATAAAAAAGAGTCAAAATTTAAAGCATAAGTACATCAATTGTTCCAACAATACCTCTAACATAGATTGGAGCGAGGGCCAAGACATTTTCTGGGATCACCCTCATAGTATCAAGTGTTTAACATAAAGAGATATCAAATAGTAAGAGTAGTATAGCTAGTGTCCCCCGGACTTGAGGACTCACCAAAACCTATCTTCCGAAATGCCTAAACTAGCCACGTGGAAGATGATCGAGAGGGGCTCCGGTTCCCACATAGTAACATCATGCAGGCATAGAGTATGCGTTAGTACGTTTGAATGTACTAAGTATGTAGGATGCAATGCAACAAGATATAACCAACATACTCAAAATGCATAATCAGAAGCAATGGATAAGTATAATATCAATATAGCATGCATGAACATGCTTGAAGTAAAACATGCTTATAAATCATATAACTTGAAAATATAGATTACATGTGTGGGAAGAGACCATAATCATAGACCATGAAACTACTACTTGGAATCCATGGCATGTCACTCCCTCGGTTAGGTGGTCGAGGTATCTACCCCTCAACATGGTAGTACGAGCATGTCACCCCCTGACAAGGTGGTCAAGGTATCTACCCCTCAACATGGTAGTACACAGTGGTCAAGGTATCTACCCCTCAACATGGTAGTACAAGGTGGTCAAGGTATCTACCCCTCAACATGGTAGTATAGGCATGTCACCCCCCGACAAGGTGGTCAAGGTATCCACCCCTCAACATGATAGTATGGGCATGTCACCCCCCAACAAGATGTGGTCAACTTGAAACACTATAGATATTTTTCATGAATTTAATGCATTTGTATAATCCCTTAATCATCATAAAGTCACTTGACTTATAAACCATGTAATAGACCATCAATAACTTGAGAATCCTTGTCAAGACATTTTATCATACACTTGGTGGGTTGATTTACATTGAGTTCAAAATAGTTCAAAATCATGCAATTCAAGAGTGAAATAATGTAAGAAAACTCAATTTAAATCAACCCACCAACATATAGTAAAACCTTCATGTAAGATATCTTGAAATCCATCATCAAGTCTCATAATAGATCACAGTTTCGTAGCTCAAAACATGCATATTCTCAATAGACAAAACCAATTCATAGTATAGTCTTGCAATAGATAAACATGCACAGTCAATCAACATTTCATAAAACCCCAAAATAATTTATGATCAAAATCCATAATAAGAGATATCCATAGATGATACAACTTGGAAACATGCAATTTTCATAAAAACGAGAATTGGGCTCCATGGGTGAAAGGACAAAATGGATGAAATCCACATACCTTAAACTTGGGTTTTCTTGATGTGGACTTGAAGGAGACTTAACGCTTGAATAAAGTTCTTGAGATCCGGAATTAAGCTTGAGACACTTGAATTTGTATGAAATATTTGGTTAAGTGTTAGATAGGATTTTGAGAGGGTCTTGAGTGATATAGAATTGAAAAATGGATAAGTATAGGTGTTTTCACGCATAAGTGGGCATGGAGCTATGACCACAAGGCCATTGGGCTGAAATGAAAAACTAAGGAAAAACTTGAACTAGTCCGCGTCTGGTCCGCGATACAGACCCAATCAGAGGGCAAATTAACACTGATCCGCGCCTCAGGCATATCACGGCCTGGATGCGGACAGACATTGTTTTGCGAAAATTTACAAAAATTATTTTTCGCTACGGGTCCTCTAAAATTGGGGTTATACCCGTTTCCCACTTAAGTTTGCTCCCTGATCAAGAATATGAAGTCGTATTTTCGATATCACGCAAGAATTTTGAGATATATGAAAATTATAATTATGGGCATTTTCGAAAGTATATTTTTGGGGCATTTCAATATCTCCCCCTTGGGAACATTCGTCCCCGAATGTCAAAGAAACGTACATAAGAGAAGTAATCATGAAGATTTTAGCCCAATATGAATGCCACAAATGCATTTAAACATCATTTTCAAAATCTCAACATGAATGTCAAAAATCACCATAAACTTGTTACCATGATCATGAATGCATGCAAAATGACATAAGGGCTGAAATTTAAGACTTGAAATAATACATGGGACTTAAATTAGTACCTCAGGCTTGAGTGGAGTGGATGAGATATAGATTTCGCTTTCTCATGTCCACCTTGGCTTCTCATGTGGCACTTTTGACTTGTTGGTTCCTCCAAAGGACCTTGTCGGAAGCTACATCTTTGTTTCTCAACCTCTTCACTTGTCTATCCAAAATCTCCACTGGGACCTCCTTATAAGTCAAATTATCTTTTACAACACCCACAACATCCAAAGGCACTATAGCATTAGGGTCCCCACACACTTTCTCAACATGGACACATGAAAGACTGGATGAACCATGTCTATCTCCATAGGCAACTCTAACTCATATTCAACCTTGCCAATCTTCCTCAAAGCTCTATAAGGACCCATAAACCTTGGTCTTAACTATCCCTTCTTGCCAAACTGAACCACACCCTTCATAGGCGAGACTTTCAAGTAAACCCAATCACCAACCTTAAACTCAAGATCTCTTCTCCTCACATCGGAATAGGACTTTTGTCTACTTTGGGCTGTTTTGAGTATCTCCCTAATCAATCTCACCTTCTCCAAGGCTTCCATGACCAAATCCGGACCTAGCAAAGCCATTTCCCCCACTTCAAACCACCCAACTAGGGATCTACAATGCCTACCATAAAGAGCTTTAAAAGGAGCCATACCAATGCTTGAGTGGTAGCTATTGTTGTACGCAAACTCAATGAGTGGAAGATGTTCATCCCAACTACCCTTAAGCTCCAATATATAAGCTCTAATCATATCCTCAAGAGTTTGGATAGTCCTCTTGGCTTGGCAATCCATTTGAGGGTGAAACGCTGTGCTAAGATTAACCTTGGTACCAAGACCTCTTTGGAAAGACCTCCAAAAGTGATAAGTGAATTGAGCACCACGATACGAACTGATAGACAAGGGCACCTCGTGCAATCTAACCAACTCATGTATATACAACTTGCATAATCTTCAGCACCATAAGTAGTTTTGACCGATACAAAGTAAGCCAACTTCGTCATTCTATCCACAACAACCCAAATAGAATCAAAATCTTTTCTAGTCTTAGGCAACCCAACCACAAAATCTATGTTGATCTCTTCCCACTTCCAAGTAGGAATCTCTATATCTTGGGCTAGGCCACCGGACCTTTGATGTTCGACTTTCACTTATCGGCAATTGTGATATCCATATATGAACTTGGCAATGTCTCTCCTCATACCACTCCACCAATACACTTCCCTCAAGTCTCTATATATCTTTGTTGAACCAGAGTGAATGAAATATGATGAATTATGGGTCTCCTTCAAGATCAATTCCTTCAAATCCTCCACATGTGGCACACACAATCTACCTTGGTACCTATGGTCACCATCTCTCTCTTGGAAGAAAACCTCCACTTTACCATACCTCACTAAGCCTTCAACTCAGCCAAGGTGGGGTCAAGATCTTGTTTTCTCTCTACCTCCTCAATCAAGGAAGATTTAGAACTGTCAACAACCACTACACCACCATTATCAACCTCATCCAATCTAACTGTTAGACCCCGTAATTCAATCAACAGAAGTAAATTGTTCAATTGGAAAAGCTATGGCGAATATGGTGTAATTTAAATTAAGTAAGTTCGCGATGCTTGATTATAATTGGAGTGTATGTTTTAAGTTGG
>JAPFFP010045537.1:0-11563 GCA_026153255.1 Solanum medicagineum | reverse complement strand
TTAAATTACGTCATATTCGCCTTACTTTTCCAATTCAACGATTAACTTTGACTAATTAATTTACGGGGTCTAACAATTTGTGGCTCAATGTCTGATTTGCCAAAAACTGAAAGTAGAGCATCGAAAGGTGGGAGGTTACATGCAATGTATAGAGCTTCCAATGTGGAAGTGGGATATGATCAATATGGATTTCGTTATCGGGCTGTCTTGCTCCTTTTAGAAGTTTGACTCCATATGGGTAATAGTTAATAGAATCACAAAGTCAGCACACTTCTTGCAGTTAAGAGTGATTATATAGCTGAAAAGTATGCAAAGTTATACCTCAAAGAGATAATTAGGCTATATGGGTCCCAATCTCCATTATATCTGTATCAAATATGTTATTTAAGAGCTTCCATTGCTTCTCATATAATATAAGTCCATCCTTGAAACATTTGCAGCTAAGACCACTACATACATTTAATCCTCCCTAAATCCCGCTCGTAAGAACCACTTATCAACATCTAGATTCATCCTAGGATTTATATGATTGATCATCATATGAATATATAGGACAAACTATTTATTCAGTTAGGTCACATAACCCACCCTTGAAGAGAATTGTGGTTCTTCATGTAGTATTTCACATAGTCTTATATGTCGATTAAGGTCCATTCCCACAAGGTTCATAATTCTGACATGGGCCCATTGTATGTATTCTACTTTTGCATTATCCTCTTTCATATTGAGTGTTATTCCTTGTGCATGCTTAAGCTCATGTCATGTACCTCTACCGTCCTATACACACATATATGTTTTTCTTATGGATGATGGCATTACAATTTCATGTTTGCATTGCATCTCACATACTTAGTACATTTCAAAAGTACTAACACATATTTTTCTTGCTTGATTTAACCATGGTAGACAGGTACTCCTCCACTGGCTCATGGCTAGTTTTCAGGCATTCGAGACTAGTGTTTTGTGGTGAGCCCTTAGTTCGAGTCTCTACAATTTTTCATTCTTGCTATGTATGTCAAATATTATTATATATGTTGGCCTTTAGATGCTTTTACTTTCTATGTTGTTAAATGTTGGAGTCTTTTCTATTTGATAAAAATCGATAGATACCGATTTCGTCCGTTTTATGGCTTAGATGGTATGATGTTTGGACAAATTAATTGAGAATGTTTTTTAATGTTGCTTCATTGTCATATGTTGCACCATAGTCATTTTCCTGTTATATTCCGCAATTGTTTAAGTTTATGCCTATGAATGCTTGAGATATTAAAGATGGCTTGGATGAGGTGTCTTCAGATATCTCATTTGTCGTGTGATGACTAGGCCCTAGGTCGGGTCATTACATAGCTTACTAAAAGCTAAGTTGGTTCAAGCTCAGCCTAAGGGACCATGTCCAGCTGAGATAATGGAATTGAAAGCTCGAAATATAAGCCTTTCTACTAAAATGGAAGACCTCAAAGACAAGCTGCTTAATCATCATATGGAATCCAATTCCCGTGTTTCCCTAACTATCTAATCCCTTACCCAAAAACCTTCCTCCTCCTCCTCCTCCTCCTCCTTGGTTTTTCTTTTTTTTCGAGTGCATTGTTCTCTTTCACATTTCATTACTGATAGTTAAATGACTACCCTGTGTCAATGAAGTGATCTTCTTTGTTTTCTCTTTTTTGTTATGTTTGATTCTATCAATTATGCATATGTTGTTAATTGACCGTGTCTTTACCAGACTTGTTTTGCACTAATTCTTGGTTTACTGTTAATTCATTTTTATGATGCTAAAAGGGAAAAAATGATATGTTTCATATATTGGGATACTGATGAGAGGGGGAGCTGGTGTTGTTGGGATACTGGTGATAGGGGGAATGAATTCAAATTAAAATATCGGTTTATCATCGTCAAAAAGGAGGAAATTACTATTATGTAGTTCTTATGATCTAACAAACCATATGAATTGATGAAGGACCTGATCATATATGTGTTGCGAATCTAAAAGAGACACCTGACAAATAGTATACTGATAATTTTGTTTTGTTAGTGTGTGTCTGCCCGCTTTGCAGCAGCTATCTAGCCAATAAAAATGTTCCAAATACTGCTAATGTTGGATATATATTCTATCTTTCTTGAGAAGAAAGTTTTGAGGGTTTCCGTGTACAAAATTGAGTGAGTAGTTTTTGTGAGGCTCTCGTCGAGTACACTAAGTAGATTAGAGTTGCTTTTGCTTTATGTACTCATCATTCTTAGTGTTCTTATTGAGTGCTTGCTTCTTATAAATTCAGTCTGACTCTATAAAAGGATCTAATAACTAGCAAGTCTTTGCTCTTTGTTGTTGATATATAGCTAGAGTTGGCTATGGTGAGTTAGTGAAATCTAAGTTGGATAGAGTTAGTCTATTTAGTAGGTAGCTGAGTAGTTGCTTTGGAGCTTGCATTTTTGGTAGACTTATCACAGTGAGGGGGAAAGAATTTGGAGGCAAACTCCTTGATTGCAAGAGTTTTTAATCGCACATCTTGCCCTTTTAATGAGAATGGAGTTCGGTTGAAATCCTGTGAGCACAGGTCATGATTTTCACATCCCTTGAGCAAAGGGGTTTCCACGTAAAACAACTTACGTAATTTTACTTTGCTTCTTTACTATTTCTATTGTTTATTGTTCAGTCAAAGGACCTGGTATTGACACTCAATGGATGCACACATTCCACCAGGTAGAAAAATCGGTACATTATTTGACTTGGCCGGGTGGAGTATCAACTTTTGGAAGCCATCTATATTTGAGATTTGATTATAAGCTTCAGTTAAGTTCTGCCTGTTGTTGTATTTTCTCATTCTCTCACATCGTTCGGATAAGTTTTTGCTTTTTAGATCGATTTTCTATGGGTTAACACATGAAAGATAAATACAAACTTCTTTTTGATATTGGATTGTCATGTTCGCGATGATTATTCCAACCCATTCTCTATATTTAGTCTCCAAAATCAACTAAAATTTAATTTTCTATTTACTATCTTAAAAAATATATAATTTTTTCTCTTTAATATAGTTGATACAAAGAGCACTTCCAAGCACAGATCCAATATATACTATTTTGTTTATCTCATGTAATGTGGCACAAATAGAATTAGGACAATGAGCCAAATTTTTATATGATTTTGAAATATTTTAAGTTGTTAATTCTTGTGATTTATATTTTTTTTAGATAATTTTCAAATAATATATATTACTCTCTTTGTCTAATTTATATGACATATGCAAAATATTTGTTGTTAATTATTGTGATTTATAGTACTATATAATTCTAAAATATAACTTTATAAAAAAGAAATTTCTGACAAATAAATTGACATCGATAAAATACAAAATATTCACTTATATGTTTTTTTAAATATTTCATGTTTACTTATTGTAATTTATAGTATTACTTTTTCATAATTTTTAAATACATACCACATTTAAAAAAGAAAATAAGACGAATAAATTGAAACGGACAAAAAACTAAATGAAAAGAAAATCAAAATATTCACATATATAATATATTTTTGAAATATTTTAAATTTTTAATTATTATACTATAATATATTTTTAAAATATTTTAAGTTTTAATTATTGTGATTTATAGTACTAATGTGGTAAATTATACAATTAGTCAAACATATGATATATATTTAAAAGTATACCGCTATAGTTTGAAAAAAATTACTCCCTATGTCTTATTTTACGTAGCACCCTTTGACTTGGTATGATGTTGAAGAAAAAAGGAGGACTTTTAAAACTTATGGTTTAAAATTATTCTTAAATATTTGTGTGGCTGAGAATCATCTCATTAAGGGCAAAAAGGAAATTTTAAAGTTAAATTGTTTCCAATTAGAGTAAGCTGACATTCTTTTTGGGACGGACCAAAAAGGAAAGGGTGTCACATAAAATGGGATAGAGAAAGTACAATTTATAGTTATAATTAGGGTTTTGTTGTTATTTTTTTCCTCTCTTCTCTCTCTCTTTCTCTCTCTCTCTCTGCAATCTCACTCACCTCCGTCCTTTCTTTGTCATCTCTCTCTTACCTCTCTCCTCTCCCCATCTATCCCTTCTCTATCTATCGCCTCTTTATGTCCCTCTCTCAATACTTACACAAATTACAATAATTAATTATACAAATATAAATGATAAATGTCAATTACATAAATCCTCTTCAGTGATACAAAATACGAACACATATGTATTTGGATACAAATTGTATTCAGACGTAAATTGTACTTGGACGTGAATTATATTTGTTGATTCAATTAGGCAATTCTTTCTACTGATACAAATGCAGTTTTATACAAGTTGGATCTATTGATTCAACTATACATCCTTTCCAGCGATACAAATTGGATTTATTGATGCAATTTATTCATTGACACAAATTGTATTCAGATACAAGATATATTCGTTGTTATGATTGTTTTCATTGATACATATGCATATTTTGCATATGTATTAATATCCAGCGGATATACAAATATAGTTATTGATACATATACATACTAGTTATATACATACAATTATCCAGCAGATATACAAATAAAATTCACCTCTCTACTCTCTCTCTGCCACTCTCTCTCTCTCTCTCTCAAGTCTTGCTCACCTCTCTCTTCCCTATATGTAGCTACAAATCAATTTTAGTAAATTATAGTTATTTTTGCCTCATTATATTTCTAGTATTTGTTCTTTTTGAAATGAGAGCTCTTAAAAAATTAAATAATTAAAAAATTATAAATAATCAAAAGTCGTTCGGTGGCTTCTTCATCGGAAATTCATAAACTTCCTTTATACTGCCGTCATTGATCGGCTTTTGATTCTCCGACAGCTTCTCCACTGAAACTTCTCTATTTTCGAACGTTGGACTTTCTAATACTTGGGAAAGAACTCACGATCTCACTAACTTTTTTAGGCAAGAACTCATGATCTCTTTAGTAAGATTGATCTAAAAATAGGAGATAGATCTTTCAATATTTCCATAGTTGCCGATTTCTTTGGTAACATCCGGCGAACTCCTTTTTCGATGAGTTTCCACTACCACTGCATTAACCTTTTTTGGCGAACTCATTTTCCGGTGAGTTCCCACTTTCACTGCTTTAATCGGCGGACATTCTTGTTTTCTCTTTCATTCCGGTAGACTCAAGAAACCCTAGTTTTCTTCTTTGTTCTCTCTCTCTCTCTCTCTCTTTCTTTCTTTGTTTCTTTCTTTTCCAGCCAGCTCCGGCGACCATTAGATTTGGCGAGACCCAATGATCCCCTACATTATTGGCGGCACATCTTCTAGTTAGTGTGAATTGTTTAGCGAGAAACAGATATCGGCGAGAAGCAGTTTTCGATGAAGTTTTTTGGTTATGTCTACAATTGGTATTTTCCAACAACATTCATCATTTTTTACCAGAACTCCAAGTGATATCTTCCAATTTTTTGTTATCTTTTATTTTAACCAATTGTATCTTTAATTGCTTCTATTTCTTGCTTGTTGTTATCTCTTAATTGTATCTTTTAATTGTGTTGTGGTTTCTTACTTGTTGTGTTGACTTTTACCATATATCCTTAGATTTACCATAAATTTATATTTACCATTCATCATTGTGTTGCCTTTACTCATTTATTTGTGTTGATTTGTACTCTATTGTTTGATTAGTAACCTTAGATTTACCTAATTACTAGTTTTCTCTAGATTTTATCTTCTTGATCTTTGTAGCTTAGGGAGTTATTGGTTCTTAGTTTAGTTGCATAAGGATCTAATGGTGGACTAGGGTCATGTCGTCGTTTAGTTGGAGGTAAAAGGTAAGGGTGGTAAGAGGGGCACGAGCTTATTTAAGTTAAGGGTAGGATCGTGGAATATAGGATCACTGACAGGGAAATCCATAGAGCTAGTGAAGTGTCTTAGGAGGAGACATATTAATATAGCGTTTGTTTAGCAGACCAGATGGGTAGGTACTAAAGCTCGGGATATAGATGGGTTTAAGTTATGGTACTCAGTTGGTTCTAGGGATAGAAATGGTGACCTTAGGGAGTGGTTGAAGTTAGGAGGTCTAATGGTAGGATGATGTCTATCAAAATTGTGGTTGGTAGGCATGTAGTGAATGTAGTTAGTGTTATGTGCCTCAAGTAGGCCTCGATGAGGAAGCCAAAAAGCTCTTTAGGGAAGATTCGGATGAGATTGTGAGAGGCATATCAGAGACAAAAAAAAAATTCATTGGGGGTGACTTTAATGGGCATATCGAGAGTACCAATAGTGGATTTGAAGATGTTCATGGAGACTTTGATTTTGGGGAAAGGAATGGACGTGGGACATCTCTCTTGGATTTTGCCAAAGCCTTTGAGTTAGTTATTGCTAACTCATGTTTCCTGAAGAGGGAAAATCACTTGATTACCTTTCATAGTACGGTAGCTATGACTCAGATTGATTACCTCCTTCTCCAAAAGGGCGATAGAAGCCTTTGTAAGAATTGCAAGGTTATTTTGAGTGAAAATATTTCCCCTCAACATAGGCTTCTAGTGATGGATTTAGCGATTAAGAGGGAAAAGACAAAGAAGGTTTTTAATGCCCTGCCGAGGATTAGACGGGGAGACTTGACCCCTGCCTTTTCACAAGAAATGGAAGAAAAGTTGAGTAGTTTAGAGGCTTTGAGTAGTGACAGAGATGTGAATAATATGTGGGATGCTACTGCTGGATACATTAGGAAAGTAGCTACCGAGGTAGAGGTTTCGAGAGAAACCTTTGGTGGACGTCAAGGCGATTAGTGGTGGAATGACAAAGTCCAGGGTAAGTGAAAGCTAAGAAGATTGCTTATATGAAGTGGTAGGAGTATAGGGATGATGATAAGAACCGAAGGCTTAAGGAGATTTATAATAAAGCAAAGATAGAAGTGAAGATGGCGATGACGAGTGCTAAAAAATAGCGTTTGAGCACCTATATGTGGAGATGAATGATAAAGGTGGAGACAAGAGATTATATAGGCTATCTAAAGAGAGAGAAAGAAAAGCTCACAACTTGGACCAGAAAATTCGAAAGCTCTTCTTTGTGGCGATAATACCAAAATATCAAGTTGGCACAGTCATCTTTATCTTTATTTTGATACTTATGGGCCTCTTGAATTTTCTTTTTCCCTATTTATTTATAGAATTTGTGGAATATGGCTTTTATTATTTGTTTTCTTTATTATTGATAGGAATTCTCTTGTTAAGACCCTATGAATCGATTAAAACCATGTAAAGTGCATTAAAGATGAAGAGGGTGAGGTGTTGGTGGACGAGACTTTCATAAAACTAAGGTGACAAGCCTACTTTCATAAACTCTTAAATGAAAAAGGAGATAGACATATAGAGTAAGGTGAGTTGTTACACTCCAAAAGTATCGAGATTTTGGTTATTACAAGCGATTCAGAGATGAAGAGATTAGATATGCTATTACTAGGATAAAGAGAGGGAGGGCAATTGGACCTGATGAGATTCCAGTAGATTTTTGGAAGAACAAGGATGGTATAGAGTGGTTGACTAAACTTTTCAATGCTATTATGAAGACTGCCAAGATGCCCAATGAATGAAGGAGGAGTACAATGACTTCATTGTACAAGAACAAGGGTGATATTCAAAACTGTAACAATTATAGGGGTATCACATTGTTAAGCAACACTATGAAGGTCTGGCAGAGAGTGGTGAAGATAAGGATGAAAAAGGAGTGTCTATTTCAGAGAATCAGTTTGGATTCATGTCGAGGTGGTCAACTATTGAAGCAATTCATCTTATTCGGAGATTAGTGGAGAAATATAAGAAAAGAAGGAAGGACCTTTATATGGTGTTTGTTGATCTCGAGAAGGCCTATGACAAAATTCTGAGGGATGTCCTATGGAGGTGATTAAGGTGAAAGGTGTTCTGATAGTGTATATTAGCCTGATAAAAGACATGTACGATGGAACCAAAATTCAGGTAAGAACTATGGGAGGAGACAGAGTATTTTCCTGTTGAGATGGGACTTCATCAAGGATCTATATTAAGCCCTTTTCTGTTTGCCTTGGTGATGGATGGGTTGACACGGTCTATTCACGAGGAGGTTCCATGGTGTATACTATTTGAAGATGACATAGTACTAATTGATAAGACTCAGGCTAAAGTTAATGATAGATTGGAGGTTTGGAGACACGCTTTGGAATCCAAAGGGTTCAAATTAAGCAGGACCAAAATAGAATATTTGGAGTGCAAATTCAGTATTGCGAGGAACAAAGCAGACATTGATGTGAGGCTTGCCACTCAACCTATTCCCAAGAGAGGAAATTTTAAATATCTTGAGTCCACAATTCGGAGTAATGGCAATATTGATGATGATATCACACACTGTATTAGGGCAGCATGGACCAAAGAGAGGCTTGCCTCTAGAGTATTGTGTGATAAGAAGATATCACCTATAATCAAAGGTATTCTTTAGAGGATGGTGCTTATACCGCCTTTGCTATATGTGGTGGAGTTTTGGCCAATCAAAAACTCACATGTTCAGAATATGCAGGTCACCGAGATAGGTATGGTGAGATGGATACTAAGAATGATAAGATTAGGAATGAGATCATTCGGGAGAAGCCAGATATGGGCCCTATGGCTGACAATATGAGGGAAGAGAGACTGTGATTGTTTGGACATGTGTAGAGAAGGAATACCAATGCTCCTGTTAGGAGGTGCGAGAGGATTGATTTAGAAGTTACACGGAGGGGTAGAGGTAGACCAAAGAAGTATTGGGGGGATGTGATCAGCAAGACATGGTAAAACTTGATCTCACCAAGGACATGATCTTAGATAGGAAGGAGTGGAGGTCGCGAATTAGAATAGTAGGTTAATAGGTTAATAAGTTCAGGTTGATGTCTGGCCGTGGGGTATAGTATGATAGTAGGTGTAGTCGTGCCTTTATATCGTGTGTTGTCATTATTCGTCTTATAAATGTTAATTTTACCGTATTTGCATACTATCATGTGTTTTTCGTTATTAGTCACTCTTTATGCTTTCTTTTCTGTTCCTTTCCATTTTTTCCATATCTAGTTTATTTTTCTTATGGGTTTTGAGGGGAGTGTTCTCAGGAAATAGCATCTCTACCTCTATGAGGTAGTGGTAAGGCCTGCCCTCCCTAGACCCCACTTGTAGGATTCCACTGGTATGTTGTTGTTTGCTCTTTTGGAAAATCAAAGGAAATACAGTTAACTATATTAAATGGGCCCCATATTTAAGAAAGTTATATGGAATAGGAGAAATTTCATTTATATATATATATATATAAGTATAAATTTTATAAATATCATACTGTTTATTCATAATTCCCAATTATCCCGACTCTTTTAAAAATTACCAAAAATTCCAACCTTTTTTGCGTTGATTGATACTTGAAATTAGCAATTGATACCTTAATATGAATTTAAATCTATTATATTAAATAAAGAAAAAAATCAGGCAATTAAATCTGTTACGTTAAATAAGGAAAAAAATCTAACAATTAAAAGGTGATTCCTTAATTAACGCTAAAACGTTCTGGTTGTTTAAATCAATCCCAAAAAACTTGTACCGCTTGGTTAGGTTTAGAATTTGAAAAAAAGGATGAAATATCATCATCATTTTCATTGTTGAAATATCATAGCAGCAGTATTTTGTTGAAAAGTCCATGTTGAATTTTTTGTTGAAGAAAATAGGGGTAAAGAAGGGATGTGTATCAGTTTTACTGCATCATTCTAGTAAATAACCGACTTCTTGTTCTTTATTGTATTGCTTCTTGCTACTTTTCTATTGCTTCACTATTTCTGTGCTCTTCAACTAATTTGACATCCTTTGGCACGGACAATTGTGTCGCAAGTCGAAGTGTCAGAAGATCGTGCTCTTTTCTTGGAGGACCTTTGATTTAATAGACTATCATCATCAACTCGATGCAAGAACTATCCCTCAATGTCTTATCCGTAGTCTTCTCATTGCTACAATCAGTTTCCAGCACAGGAACTCCAAAGCATAATGTTTCTATAGCTTCAACAACTATTTGACTATCTAAACCAACATTTAGTAAGTCCGGAACATTGTCTCCATGATACTTGTTTTTGAAAATTTAATGAAGAAAAGATAGTGTTTGCTGAAAGCATTACGAGAATCAAACATAAATAAAGGTTGTTGATTTGAGTATTTTGCTTTTCACAAACATTATAATAAGTTCAAGAATTATTTGTTGATACTTTGTAGGTTGTTCCTTCTTCCAATTCAACTTGATGAGATACTTGTTTGTTCATGCCATAACATAGTTTCATTCTAGTTTTAATTAAGGTATCATGTATTTAAGATAAAAAAGTTTGATAATATAACATTTGATTATCAATTAACAAACTCAACATGTCATACAGAGGAGAATTAGATTGTTTTCAAAAAGTGTGTCAAGTATCTATATGCTAAAAATTGTAGAAGTATCATATATGTAACATTTACCTGTATCAAACTCAACATGCCATGTGAAGGACAATTAACCTGTTTAATACATTGTGTCAAGTATCTATAGATTAAAATAGAAGAAGTATCATTTATGTATTATTTACTTGTCTATTGGATAAAAGTATTAAAGAATTAGCTTTTTAACTAAATTCAAGTATCAAATATTTTAATCTTTTGGATCTGAAAATCTTTAAAAAAAAAAGTTTAAAAAAAACATTTAATATGAGAATAAACATTACTATGGCAAAAAATATACATTGAAATTTGTAAGTCTACTGCAATACAAGCTCGAAAAGTATTAAGAAAATAGTTTGTATGTTCAAAATATATAGGCAGCACAGTTTGCCTTAACAAGATAAGCATTAATTTCTGGAAATCATGTTGTATTTTAAAGGGACACAAATTAAGAGAGATCAATCAGTCTATCACTGTCCAGCTTAAGATAGAATCACATATCAAAAGTTTTACTGTTGATCTATAATTTACCAAGATCCAATTACCATATAGTGGACAAATAATCTATTTAAACAAAGTCTCAAGTATCTAAAAATGTAAATAAGTTGAAGTATCACTAACTTCTATACAATTAAAAATATCTATACAAGATAATCTTTCACGTATCAAATAACTAAGTAACTAAATTTAAGTATCAGGTAGCTAAGTTAATGTATCCAGATATCAATTTCTTCATATCTAAAGTGACAAAGAATACAACTTGTCATTAAATATAAGGTTAAACAATTTAAGTGCAAAGACAAATAGAAAATAAAATACATTTTAAATTTTATATGCTTACTACAATACCATATGGAAAGTACCAAAATAAAAACTTAGTTATTCAAGATAAAAAAAAACACAAGGCAAAATAGTTTGCCTTTATAGTCTTAACAGTTGTTTCTGGAAACATAATGAAAATTTATAGACACAAAAATTATGAAAGATCAACCATTCTATCATTGTCGGGCATAATGAAAACATCCCTAAACTTAGGTGGGTCGTCGTTTTCACTAACGCAACCTTCGCAAGTGTCACAACCCAACCTAGGGTTGTGATCAGTGCCCGATAGGGACACCTTGACACGTACTAACCTGAAATTCCCAATC
>JAPFFP010045536.1:0-11564 GCA_026153255.1 Solanum medicagineum | reverse complement strand
ATTAAATCTTAAGGACTAAACTTAGAATAAAATTTACATTTGGTCCCAAACTTTACCAAATTGAACCAATTAAGGACCTACGGGTTCTAACTTACGGGGTCTAACAGTGGTGGTGGCAACAGAAAGGGGCTGGCAGCAAAAGGGTGGGGAGGGATGAAATGGGGATGGGGAAAATGTGATTTTGTATAGATAATAAAACTTTGAAATTTTAAAACTAGTGTCATTAGCATTAATCTTAAAATTATTACCTCTGCTCAATAATTAAAACTTGTGTCACTTTTTCTTAGTTTTGGAACTATTTTGTCATTCTTAATTAGCTTGTCCCAACTTTGTCCAGGGTAAAAAGATTTTTATTTTGCCTTTTCTTTTTATCATACTTTTGTACAAAATAAAGGATAAGTTGATTAATAAAAGGTGAGGATTGAGATTATAATATAATAGAATAGGATAAAGAAGAATGAAATTGATCTTTTCAATAAAATTTGATCTTTTTGCTTTTATAAGTATAACTTTAACCGTCAAAGATTTGAAGTACATTAGATAACCTATTTTATATCTTTGTCTGAATTTGAATCATGATAGTTCACAGATTCACCCACTTCATTAGTTGTTAATTAATTCATTATATTTTTTTGACTATTTTTTTCGTTTTTCTTCTTTTTTGAGATAGATGCTTGAGCTGATCATCTTTTGGAAACAGTCTCTCTAACTATACAAGATAATGGTAAGGTTTGTTGCAACACCCCTCAACGTAGTTCGAAAAGACACTATGATACATTATTTAATATCTCAAAATATGTGCAGAATTTTGCAAATCCGACTTCATATTATTGTTGAGAGGGCAAAATTTGTGGGAAAATGATTACCTACAATATATAGATTTCCCGTATCAAAAATACTTTTTTCGATGAAATTTTGCAAAACAATAGTTGTATGTGCCCAGGCCGCGGTGTGGATCTGTCGCGGCCTAGTTTAAAATTTTCCTTTTCACTTGGGGGCTATTGGTTAATAACCCAATTGCCTATATAGACGGAAAGCCCTCATTCCTTAGCCATTTTTTACACCAAAAGCTCTCAAAATCCTCTGCAAAACATCATCAACTATCTCATTAAAATTCAAGAATCTCAAGACCTTATTTTAGATTTCAAGAACCCAATTCAACCCTCAAGTTTTCCTCGAGTACTTCTTCAAGAAAACTCCAAGATTAAGGTATGTGGGTTTTCATCAATGGGTCCTTTCACCCATGGAGCCCCAAAACTATTTTTTCAAATTTCTTGATTCCAATAACTAATTCTTTATGGGTATTTTCTATTATCACTCCATTACATAAAATATGTTGAAAATTTGTTGATTCTTGATTTATTGATGCATGGGCTCCTATTAATGATTGAGAGTATGATATGCTTATTACATTAAAGCTTTGTAAGTTATGGCCTCTTGAATGACTTGAAAATATTATGAATTTTTGAATGGTTTTCATGACACCCAAATTGGGGTTTTGCAAGTATGTTGGTGGGTTGTTTGAATGACTTCTCAAATGACTTTAATTTACCCCTCTTATATTCTTTACTCTTGAATTCTATGATTTTAAGCTTAAATACATATACCCACCATGTTTTGACTAAGTTATGTGGCAAATCTCTTATGTGATGAAGGTTTTATGGTAAGACACGTTGTAACACCTCCTGAAATGATGAAAATAACCCTAGAATTGACCTTACTCATAACGTGTCTTCCCTTGCTTCATTTGCAAATTCAACAACGGATTTGCGATTAGTGCGAAAAATCGAGTCGAAAAATGATCTCGACTCAACAAAAACTCAAAAAAATGCGAATTATTTTTCCTAAAAAAATTCAGAAACAGTGAGGTTTCCGCGTCCGCTCAGCAATGCGGAGATTGCGGAGCCACACTTGGTCGTTTATCATTTGCGCACAAATGTAATTTCAGGGCAATTTTGTTCCTTTAATGGGAAAGGGCATTTCCGACCTTTTTCACACCCCATATCCTAAACTAAGCATTTTAACATCGATTTAAGTCTAGAAACGAATTATTTTACTCATTCTTTCGTCAAAGTAGACAAACCCTTCCCAGAACCTCAAGCTAGAAATTCAAGAATGATAGGGCATTCAAGACAATCCTTCAATCTTCCAAGAAATCATTCCCAGGTATGTAAGGCCACCTAAAAAGTATTATTTTTACAATGTCTTTAGAAATAGAAGCTAGATTTTATCCATGAACTTGCAAGCATTGATTGATACTAAAATTCCTACAACTTTGTAAAGTATGTTAAATTTCATGGAAAATTTCAGAGATTCATAATGAATATTATGATTATTGGTCTCTATAACATTCAAGTCAAGAATTTTTATTAATTATATATTCAGTTATGATCAAAATTCATTATTGTTGGGTTTCTTGAAAATCTTGATACTATTTCAAGAAAAGATTAGTTGGGTACCTTTAAAACTAAGTTCAAGAAGTGCATTTTAAAGATATATTTTCACATATTAGCCAAGAATTTAACATGTTTTGAGTCACTGAGTTGATTCTAGTTTTCAGTTAAGTTAAAAAAGTTGTATGAGAGAGCTATGTAGTAAACTCACTGAATTAATTCTAGTTATCAGTTAAGTTAAAGAAGTTGTATGAGAAAGCTATGTAGTAAACTGGGCTAAGTCCCCAAGAAAGCCAGATTCTAAGAATTTATGATCACTAAGTATGAGCTATATAAAGTATTTTGAGAGTAGCATTGAGCACCGATATAGGTGAGAGTAGAATAAATTACTCGAACTCATAAACTATGTAGCCAGCATAGGATAGGATTGTACTACAGTACCTTTTTCATTAGCCATTGAGATGGCCCAGTTTTGGGATGGATCTACTCCCCTAGTTCTTCGTCCCCTACCCTGGCAAAGTACAAGATGGCTCTTGCAGCGTGGTCAAGATGTTGTATCACCACGAAGCTCATAGTGGTGGTTGTCGGTTGGAGAAACTCCCCAAGCTAAGAAACTAAGTTTTACATATCAGTTTTCAGCATGTTATTTTCAGCATACCAGCATTAATGATTATTGCTATGTAATTATGAATTATGTTTGTCTTTTGAGAAGCATTATGATATATATTTAAATGTTTTAGTCATCTTACCTATCGTACATTCCACGTATTGACGTCCTTAGGACGTACATCATTTTATGATATAGATGCAAGTGATAGAGTTCCTCAGCAGCCACTTCATTGAGAACCTGATAGTTATCAGTTATTGGCGAGGCCTCTTCTCATTTCGAGGCTCTTATGCTCATGTTATTTCATTTCAGTATTTTCTTTTAGTTCTGGCTACTTGGGGGCCTGTCTCAGTAGTCCTTTCAGATAGTTCTAGTAAAGGTTCCATGGACCATATATGAGTATTTCAGTTTCTAGTTCATTCAGACATTGCTTAAAAGCCTTTTCATTCAGTTATGTAGACAGTTATGAATTTTTGTATTGCTTTTAATTAGCCTTTGCCACTATTATGAGTTTTTCGCTGAGTAGTAGTCAGGTCAAGTGGTTCACTTGGGACCAAAAATGGTTTTCGAGTGCCGGTCATATCCAGGGTGTAGGATCGGTGCATTACACACGTGATTTATGAATGTTGTTAATGTTGAAGGGAGATTAAGCATGCAATAAGTTCGTGAGAATGTTATAAATGTTATGAATGATATGAAGCCCTTTATTTGATATTATGATTTGATGGTTTGATGAGCTAGTTTATGATATTTGAAGCTATAAATGTTGTAGTACCATGAGATGCTATGAAGTTGAGGATTGTATAAGATGAATTTCATGTTTCCACATACATATTTGAAAGTTGATATGTAAGATTGTGATAGGTTGTTTAAGAATGATTTAACTTGATGATGTTCATTAAATGTCTTGAAGTATGATGTTTAAATAATGAGAAATGAAGGCTTCTGAGACATTCTATGTTTACTATTGACTTATGAAAAGTTTCCTATGAATGAATGTTGATGGTAGAGGATCTCCCATCTATTTAATGAATGAATGTATTATGGTGGAAGATCTCCCATCTAAGGAATGATTAAGGAGCTATCTTATGACTTTGACTTTATGATATCAATGCATTGGGGATTGAAAACGTAGCCCTCCCACATGACTTGGAATGACTTTATGATATGATACTATGATCTATGATTTTCCTACTTTTGTGAGAGACTACCTAACAACGAGTGGACTAGAGGTGATTATCCAAGTCCAAAAACTGCGTGTCACTGCAGGTAAAAAGGTTAGAGGCGATTACCAATCCTTAAGAGGTAATGAAACGCCCCAAAAATGTGCTTCGAAAATATCCATAATCATAATTTTCATATATCTCAAAATTCGTGCGTGATATCAAAAATCTGACTTCATCTTCGTCATCAGGGGGAAAATTGAGTGGCAAATGGGTATAACCCCGATTTTAAAGGACCCGTAGTGAAAAATAATTTTCAAAAAATTTCAATTTCAGTGGCAATCTACGCTCTGGCCGCAACGCGCCAAGGGTGCGGATCAGTGTTAATTTTTCCCTAAAATTCTGTTTCGGCCCAAGGACCTTGGGGTCATAGACTCATGCTAACTTATGCGTAAAAACACATATACTTAGCCATTTTTCAACTTCATATCACTAAAGACCCTCTCAAAATCCTCTTCAAGACTTAACCTAATATTTCATCCAAATTTAAGTATCCCAAGCTTAATTCTGGATCTCAAGAACTTCATTCAAGCTTCAAGTCTCCTTCAAGTCTATATCAAGAAAACCCAAGTTTAAGGTATGTGGGTTTCATTCATGGGTACCTTTCACCCATGGAACCCAATATCCATTTTTTATGAAAATTGCATGCTTTCAATTTGTATCTTCTATGGGTATCTCTTATTATGGATTTTGATTATAAATTATGTTGGTGTTTTATGATTTATTATACATGACTATCTATTTCAAGCTTGAACTATGAATGGATTTTTGTGTATTGAGATTATGCATATTTTGGAGCTATGAACTATGATCTATTATGAGATTTGATAATGGATTTCAAAGTATCTTATATAAGGGTTTTACTATATGTTGGTGGGTTGATTTACATTCAGCTTCCTCATATTACTTCCCTCTTGAATTTATGATATTGAACTAGCATTACACACCACCAAGTGTTTGATAAAATGTCTTGACAAAGATTTTTTATGTTGATGAAGGATTATTGTATGATTTTACTTGACAAGCATGTTATGATACTTTATAGGTTCCCAAGCATGTATTAAACTCTTGAAAAGTTTCCATGATCTACAATAAAATTTTGAACCTTTATATTATGTATTACTCTCATGAGAAATGTGAATCTCTTTCTTGATTCTTTGATGTGATGGTTTGATGAGCTATTTTTGCATTCCTACCTAAAAGATTATATCGTAAGGTAAGGACAACCTACCGAAAAGGTCATAGCATAAGGTAGAATAACACATGGCTCCTACTTAAAAGATTATGTCTTAGGGTAGGGACAACCTACCGAAAAGGTCATGCTGTAAGGTAGGACCTCTCTTACCGATAAGATTATATCGTAAGGTAAGTGCATCCAATATTCTTACCAAAGAGATTATGTTGTAAGGTAAGGACACCTCTTAACTCCTACCGATAAGGCCATGTCGTAGGGTAGAATCAATCATGACTCTTACCGAAAGGGTTGTATCATAAGGTAAGAGATATCTCATACCACCTACCAAAAAGACTATATTGTAAAGTAGGGTATAGGTAACACTCTCCGAAAATGATATACTGTAAAGTGAGTGGGTGACTACTTGGCCATTTTCATGCATGTTTGTGTAACGCTTTGAGTATATGTATATGATCCATATTGAGTTATGTCTATTGGTTATGATTAAGCATCTTGCTATTATGACATATGACTCTCGTTGCATTGCATCCCACATACTTAGTACATTCAAACTTACTAACGCATACTCTATGCCTAAATGATATTACCATGTAGGGACTGGAGCACCTTTTGATCATCATCCACGTGGCTAGTTTGGTGCTTTGTAGTTAAGCTTTGGTGAGTCCTCAAGTCCGAGGATGCTATTTATGTTTCTCTTGTCATTTGCTCTTTCTTTATGTTGAAAACTCAATACATGGGGGTGAGCCCAGAAGATATCTTAGCCCCTGCTTCATTCCATGTTAGAGGTGTTATTAGATATTAAGATGTAATTATGTTATAAGCTTGACTCTTGAAATGTTTCATGTCAAAGACTTCACTTAGTCTCGTTTCCCTTATTTATATCTCTTGTTGTTGTTATTTTGCTTCCGCGATCAATGATGTGTGATTGATATATTCAGAGACTTGTTTGGGGTTCCTTCGTGTTCCTCATTTGTTGTATTACGTTTAGGCCCTAGGCTTAGGTCGTGACAGGTGAATACCCTAAATATGAAGGCTTGAGGCGAGTACCCGAGTCCAAGAAGTACCCGATCCACATGAGGCTTAGTGGATACACTTAGGCACAAGGAGGTTCACCTTGGCAAGTGACTTGCCCCTTTCTTCTGGTGTAGGGGAAACACCGAGACTCCATGGATTAGCTCACATGGTTTATGTCGGGTATGGTCTCTCTCACTGTATATCCTTTATGAACTCCTTAAAGTTTTATGGTATAGGTCACTCTTGATCTACAATTTTCTTCTATATGCTTATGTTCTCCTCATATCCCCAAGATATTCTCTTATGATGATTTATGATGGTCCCCTCTTATTATGTCCAAATATGCTTACTACTATTGATGGTGTATCGAATTCATATAACTCGTCATTTTATCAACTCAAATGATTTTATCACATATGTTCAAGTTCTCCTCATGTTCCCAATAGGCCCCCTTATGATAAATTAATATGGTTCCTTTATGTTATGTCCAAAGGTTATTTAAATTTCCTATGATTCATTGTTTCACAAGTTCAAATGATATTTCTCTTAAAGGTACATGATGATGTCTACAAATGTGTAAGGTAGTCTCCATTATGATTAGCAATGTTCCTTGCATAATAAAATAGGCTTTTATGTAAAGTGATGTATTGTTCACCATCATCATCATCATCATCATCATCATACCCAGTAAAATCCCACAAGTGGGGTCTGGGGAGGGTATAATGTACGCAGACCTTCCCACTACCTCTTAGAGGTAGAGAGGCTGTTTCCTGAAACCCTCTTAGAGGTATTGTTCACCCAAGAATATTAATACTTTATTTATGTATGACATTATGTATTTCTCACTAAATTAAGTTTATATGACCTATGATGCATTCAAGTAAGGTTAAGTTCTTTATTTCTCATGTGCATTTTCCATGTTCTATAGTGAGAGTAAACTGTCTAAATGATCACCCATATATATATTTCAAGTTTATGTAATTTGCTTATTCTCGATTATGTTTATCTATACATCCTACTATGCTCTTGCTAAAGTTGTCCTTTATGTTAGCTTGATTAGGGCATACTAATGCCTTTATAAATGTATCATTTTTTTCACAAGACTTAGTATGGATCATTTCATTATTTATTTCCATGTCATGCATTGCAATACCTACATACCAGTACATTTCAAGTACTGACGCATACTTGTATGCCAACATGATTTCACCATGTAGAAACCGGTGCTCCTCGATATCCTCTATGTGGCAAGCTTGGATTTATGAAGATTGTACTTGTGGTAAGTCCTCTAGTTCGAGGACAATATCCAATTCTATCTTACTTATGTTGAGGCTTCATTCCAATTTACTTTCTAGTTTTAGGGTGAGCCTTGAACATGTCTTGGCCCCCGTTCTATTCATGCTTAGAGGTGTTGTTGGATACTACACTATGTACTTTTAATTTGATGTTGATATTCCATGAAAACTTATCCGTTAGATCCTATCCCTTATGTGATACTATTTGGCACCATTGATAGTGATGGAAAGTAATGAAAAATCCCAAGTCCCTAAATGCCCCCATAGCATGAGTCATACTTATCCGCCCCTTAGATTTATTTGCTATGTGATTCATGTTTATCCTCTTCCCTATAACATCCCCATAGCGTGAGCCCAAAGTCCCACTTCCCGTAGAAATTATTTGTTATGTAATTATTTATCTTTTATTGTTTCCGCGAAACCAAGGATGTGCAAACGATATGGTAAGAGGCTTGTTTGGATTGCATTCAGGCTTCCCATTCGCCATGTCACGTCTAGGCTCTAGGCTTGGTCATGAAATTTATGTACGCTATATCCTTTGCAGACCTTACATTTAATAAATTACGCTAGGTTTTTTGTTGTCGTCGTTGTATCAGTCTTGAGATGGATATGATTACGGAGAGACGTTATAGAAATATACTTTAAGATATTATCGTGGAGGGTAATTGATACCTCTTTATCCAAGCCTTATGTTATCACAACTGTTGCGGCAAAAAAGGGAAGAGAATTATATGATAACCCCAGTGAGTGAAGGGAGGATCAATTTATAGAGATTCAAATTGCAATTAATCTTGAACATCTGTCAAATAAATAATCTAACATGTGAGATTTCTTTTTCATTAGATATTATATTAATTGTAGACTTTACATTAATATGGGTCTCACTTAAAATAATAAGATTCTAACATTTATTATAAAACAAGTAAATTTTGACATTTAATTTCTATCTCAATATAGGCCTAGTTACTGAATTAAGATATTATTTTTCAAATATTATTTGTTGATATTATTTATAATTTAAACATGTGCTCTTTGAAGTTTTCATTTGTTAGTTAAATTCTATTTGTGTTATTTTCTCCTTTAATTTTATATTGCAATTAAGTCATTATATTTTTTCTTGTTTTCTTCTTTTTTGAGATAGATGCTTGAGCTGATGATCTTTTGGAAACAGTCTTTCTACCTTTATGAGGTAATAGTAAGGTTTGCATATGTTATATCCTCTCCAGACCCTACTTTATGAAATTACACTAGATTTATTGTTATTATATTATCAGTCATGAAGTGCATATGATTAAAGAGAGATGCTATAGAAATATACTTGAAGACATTATCGTGAAGAGTGATTGATACCTCCTTGTCCAATCCTTATGTTATCACAATTGTCGTGGCAGAAAATTGAAGAGAATTATATAATAACACTAGTGAGTGAAGGGAGGATCAATTTATAGAGATTCAAAGTTAATCTTAAACGTACGTCAAATAACTAATCTCAGATGCGAGATTTCTTTTTCATTAGACATTAATTGTACGTAGACTTACATAAATAGGATTACACTTAAAATAATAAAATTCTAGCTCATAAATTTTGGCATTTAGTTTCTATCTCAATATAGCCTTAGTTACTGAATTAAAATATTATTAATAACGTCAATAAATAATAAATAATAAATAATATTATAAAAATAATATTTTAATTCAGTAACTAAGCCTATATTGAAATATAAATTGAATACCAGGATTTATGTATTTATAATAAATGTTAAAATTTTATTTTTTTATGTGCGACTTAATTAATGTAAAGTCTAAAGCTAACGTCTAATGAAAAATAAATCTCGTATATTAGAGTTGTGACTTGATGGACATTCAAGATTAAGTTTAAAACTCTATGAATTGGCCTTCCCTTCATTCACTAGGGTATCATATAATTCTTTATACTTTTTCACCGCCTACAATTGTGGCGTTATAAAGCTAGGTAAAGAGGTAGAAAATAATCTTCAATTTAGCTTTTGTTTTCTCTGCGACAATGTCTCCAAGTATATAACTATAACATCTTTGTAAAATTATCGTGTTTAGGATCTTGATGTGCATTAAATTTATGTTTACATTAAATTCTTAAAGTAAAATATTATTTGAAACAAGTTTAGTAATATTTTTATATAAAATAAATAATTAAAGATAAATGGATATAATGTAGGGTTACTATATCTTTTTTCATATCAATGTCATTTTTACTGGCATATATAAAGTCTTTAATAAAGTTCTTTAAATTTGTCAAATATGAGGACTTACAAATTCATAAAACTTCAGTTTAAATAAAAAAGACTATAAAAAAATTGGATATCCTACCTAATATGTATAGGTAGTAATAAGAAAATATATTATTTTCAAAAGTTGTGACTCTGATCCATCTCATAATTGATATTAAATCACACTTCACTACGTAAGAATTTGATTTCTCTTTGAATGAGCATCAAATAATGTTGTGAAGATGGTTCAACATTGTTAAATGACTCAAAGCATTTTCATGATACAAAAATGTTGAAAAACAAGGATATAGCTTTAAGGTTTAAAGCTTTTTAATGGTTCTAAATTTGTCTAACAGATGACTAAAATAGCTTATCCATAAGATTAAGCATTAAGAAATTACATATGTGAGTGTGAAGTGTACGCGACTTCAAGGATAATGATAGTATAGATTAATTCTCTACACACTCATAAAATCTGGCGGTGTTCATGGCTGAAACAAGCACAATCGTGAGAACTACACACTGTTAAGGGTTAGTTGGTGACTTATTGTAATACCCCCAAATTTATTTCACCTACTCTGTCAAAAATGCCTAGGAGAAGCAGATAAAATGACAGAGAAAAATCACTGGAAGAAACCATGAAGGGGCATCTACGGCCCATAGAGTGATTTACAGTCCGTAGAGTGATCCACAGCCTGTAGAGAGATCTACGGCCCGTAGATAGGACCTCGTAGTTGCCCATGTGAATTAAGAAATTTTTTCTAAGTCTGAGGTCCATGTATGAGGCCTTCTACGGACCTTACTTCATTCCATGGCTTGTGAATTTGGTTTCATAGACTAGAGTTCCAGAAACTAAATTTTCAGGATCTTGGACCACGATTAAAAGGACAACTCGTAGTTCATTTTACGGACTATAGAAAGGGATTTCATAGATCCTAGGTACAATATCCAGTAACTCAATTTTTGGACACCTTCATCTACGAGAGGCCACTTACGACCTGTAAATGGAACCACGACCCGTAGGCGGAGTCTCATGGTTCGATTCAGCAGTTTTTAAGAAGGGTATTTTTGTCTTTTCCTACTCTTTTAATTAAAATTCATGATATTTGTTTTGGACCCCTTATCATTACCCTAAGTATAATATTACATTCTACACTTAGAACTTTTGAGAGCATCAAGGAAGGAAGAAAACTAGGGTTCCAAGCACGCGAGCGCAGATTGTCCCACAGTTGATTGTTCTTCAGATTCTAGGTATGTAAGGCTTCCTAATATGACACCCCATAATCAATTCTTATATTTACCTATGTTTTAAGCCTCATTCTTATATGTGGAAAGTGGATTAGGATCATAAGAGACCTCTACTACTTAGTCGAGTTCAAAACTTTCATATAAATTGAGTTTCTAGTGTTTGATTATACTAGGGTCAAATTTAAATGATCATAACTCTTATCACACAAAGGTTTAGGTGGCCGATGATCTACCAAATGAAATCTCTTTGAATTATCTTTCCAATGTGTCACGTCCCCACCCGGGGCCGTGACTCGTGCCGATTAGGTACTGGTGCTAATCTTAAACCACAAAGACCCTTAAA
>JAPFFP010045535.1:0-11564 GCA_026153255.1 Solanum medicagineum | reverse complement strand
CTTAATAATCATGCCATGCAAATAGTTCATAAAATCTTCATAAAAATCCTTGTCAAGTAAATTTAGTCAAACAATCTGGGTACTCGATTCAAGATAAATTCATGAGGAAGTGGTATGTACATGTAGTTAAGATCATGCATTTCAAGAGTCTAAGACAAGAGAGGAGTAAAACCAACTCATTTTAAATCATTCAAATCAACCCACCAATATTATAGTAAAACCCTCGTTATTAAGAAACCATGCTTCAAGACATATAGTCATAAATAGTTAGTTTGAACCATTCTTAATCAACCCATTGCAATAATATATATCATCTTCCAGACTACGAACATGGGAACATGAAATTCATCTTATCAAGTAAAACCTAGTTAAGATTCCTTCAACACTCATATAAATTCATAAATTCACATGATATTTTACATCATGATAATACACAAAAATAAGTCATCATATAATGCATAATAGTAATGTCATATGCAAGAGTCTCTGATGATTCATAAACTTCATGTAGTAGCAGGAGAAGAGAAATGGTTATACTTGTGGGAAGGAAGGTTTCCCACAATCAAACCCACATAGCTTAGCCAAAGATTTATGGAATAAATTACAAATTTATTGAGAAACCCAAAACTCTAGTTTTTTCCTTAAATGATGAACCTCAGGAGACTTGAGAGGAAACTTGGAAATTAGGTTTTGAAAAATGATTTAAGAATAGGGTCATTTAGGGGAGTTTTAGACTGATATAGGGCATGTGTGATGTCAAAATGGCATGGGATTGGGCTTAGGGTGTGAGGAAAGGTCAAAAACACCCTTTTAAAAGCTGGCTGGACAGTTGCACGAAACCCCATTTACAAATTGTAAGTCATTCCACGGCCTGTAGAGTGGGTCATAGAAACTGATATCCTGACAGTGCTTCAGTAAAATGGGCATAACCTTTTGATCCGAACTCCAAATGAGGTAAAACCAGTTGTGTTAGAAATATAATTCAAAGATCTTTCATTTGGTAAGTTGTATATAACCTAATTCAATGTGCGCTAAGAGATATGATCATTCAAAGCAGACATATATACAAACTCATGCTAGAGCTTAGGCAATTGGAATCGTTTGCACTCGACTTGGTGGGAGAGGGGCATGAGATTGCATGAGGGGTAATGGAAAGACTAGATGAGGTTGTCAAGAGAATAGAAAAGGTTGGACCTTTACCTTATAAAAATCCACTGGACAGGACCACGAGACCCCGCTTACAAGTCATGGTCCATTCTACGAGCTGTAGATGGGTTTCGTTTGATAGAGTTTCAGAAACCCCTTCTCTAATTCTCACCCCAAGATATAGTCTACAACTTGTAAAACCTTTTACGGGTCATCTAATAAGTCATAAACAAAATCCCTAAAAGTTTCCAATTTCACCAAGTTTAACCTCTAATCCACGAGCATAACTTACGACCCTGGAACTCTTTACAGCTTGTAGAACCACTCGTACATAGATGGCCTCCCAAACTTGAGTCACTGGAATACACACTTTGGACCCACAAACCAATGTACGACTCGAACCTCAACATACAGCTTCTAAGACCTCTCATAAGGACCAGTGATACTTGAAAATTTTCCAGGATCCATTTTTCATTTGCACCATCATACGTTTCGACGTGTGGGGCCTTACAAAATTTTGGCCCTAATTCTGACCATTTTTTCCTAAGCCTAATTTGTTCCAATATAGGTATCAAAATTCATCTCTTGATGAGTAGTGTCTATTCTTTTATAGCCGTTAGTTGATTCGGTGATCCTTTAGAGGCTTGAGTTGATTGAAAGCTTGTTCAAGTGCGATTTCGACATCAAGGTAGATTCAGCTAATCTTTTTTGGACTAGATTTGAGTTACTGGATATGTTCATGTGATAATTATAGGATGTATATTGATTCATGAGTATATGGGTTGAGACGATAGAATTGTGATGGAAATAAGATACCGGTTTTGTTGAAATTTTACTAGATTGTGTCTGTTGTTAAATTAAGATGAAATCTTGAGAATTGACATATTTTGGATGCTATTGAGAAGATTGAGACTCGTGTTATTATTTGGAAAGTTTTATGGTAATCTTATGAAACCCCCCAAAATGTGCTTTGGAAATGCCCACAATCATAATTTCCATATATCTCAAAAATCCGTGCGAGACATCGAAAATCCAACTTCATATGCTCGATCAGTGGGAAATATTGAGTGGGAAATGGGTATAACTTGAATTTTAGAGGACCCGTAGGGAACAATATTTTCACTAATTTACGATTTCCAGAGAGCATCCGCGCCCTGGCCACGGTGCGCCAAGGGCACAGATCAGGATTATTTTGTCATCGTGATGGGTCCGCGTCGCGGACCAATACAAATTTTTCCTTAGTTTTTCTTATGTGCCCTGTCATGACCAAAGCCTAGGGCCTAGACGTGACACAGAAAATGGGAACCATAAAGACCCAAAACAAGCCTCTTAGCATAATATTCACACATCCTTAGGCATGGAAGCAAATTAAACAATACAGGAGATATAATTAAGAGAAGCGGGACTAATGGAAGTCTTGATATTTTTAAAGGCATAAAAGAGTCAAGCTCATAGCATAAGTACATCAATTATCCAAAAACACCTCTAACATGGATTAGAGTGGGGGCCAAGACACTTTTCGAGCTCACCCTTATACTATCAAGTGCTCAACATAAAGAAATATCAAATAGCAAGAATAGCATTGATAGCATTTTTGGACTTGAGGACTCACCAAAGCTTATTCGAAGTACCAAAGTAGCCGCATGGAGGATGATTGAGAGGTGCTCTGGTCCCTACATAGTAATATCATGTAGGCATAGAGTATGCGTTAGTACGTTTGAATGTACTAAGTATGTAGGATGCAACGCAACAAGAAATAAATATAGTCAAAATGCATAATCATAACCAATGGATAAGTATAATATCAATATGGCATGCATGATCAAAGCTTGAAGTAAAAAATGCTTGTAAATCATATAGCTTGCATAATACATATCACATGTGGGAAGAGACCATAATCAACATAGACTAAGCAAACTACTACTTGTAATCCAAGGCATGTCACCCCTTTGTAAGATGATTGAGGTACCCACCCATCAACAAGGTGATTGGGCATGTCACCCCCTAATAAGGTGATTGAGGTACTTACCCCTCAACAAGGTGATTGGGCATGTCACCCCCCAACAAGGTGATTGAGGTACCCACCCCTCAACAAGGTGATTGGGCATGTCACCCCCCTCCCCCAACAAAGTGTGGTCTACTTGCAAAATTATAGATACTTTTCATGAATTCAATGCATACATGCAAGCCCTTACTCATCATAATGACACTTGACTTATAGACCATGTAATAGATCATCAATAACTGGAGAATCCTTGTCAAGACATCTTATCAAACACTTGGTGGGTGCATAATGCTTTTTCAAAATCATACACTTCAAGAGTGAAATAATATGGGAAACCTCATTGTAAATCAACCCACAAACATATAGCAAAACCCTCATGTAAGGTACCTTGAAAACCATCATCAACTTTCATAGTAGATCATAGTTTCATAGCTAAAAATATGCATAATCTCAATAGAAAAAATCGATTTATAGTAAAATAAGCTTGTAATACATAGACATGCATAATTAATAGACATTTCATAAAATCTCAACATAATATATGATCATAATCCATAATAAGAGATACCCATAGATGATACAACTTGAAAATATGCTTCATAAAAAGGAAATTGGGCTCCATGGGTGAAAGGATGCAATGGATGAAACTCACATACCTCAAACTTGGGTTTTCTTGAGTTGAGCTTGAAGAGAACTTAGAACTTGAAGAAAATTCTTGAGTTCCAAAGTTAAGCTTGAAATCCTTGAAATTTGAATGAAATATTTGGTTAAGTCTTGGAGAGGTTTTTGAGAGGGTCTTAAGTGATATAGAGTTAAAAAATGGCTAAGTATGGGTGTTTTGTTTAAGCATAAATGGGCATGGGGCTATGACCCCAATGTCCTTTCCTGAAATAGGAAAAATGAAAGATAAACTTGTACTGATCTATGTCCCGTCTACCATGCGGACCAAACACGCGCCAAAAATTATACAGCTCCACACCCCTGACGCGTCGCGGCCAGGGCTCGGATGCTATTTGAAAATTGTAAACTAAAGCACTTTATTTTTTCCTATGGGTCCTCCAAAATCCATGTTATTCATATTTTGCACTCAATTGTGTCTCCTGATCGAGAATAAAAAGTTAGATTTTTGATATCACGCATAGATTTTGAGATATATGGAAATTACGATTGTGGGAACTTCCAAAGCACAATTTGGGGAGTTTTATACCCAAGGTCATTAGGGTCATAGCTCCATGCCCACTTAAGCATGAAATCACCTATACTTAGCCATTTTTCAACTCTATATCAATCAAAACCCTCTAAAAAATGTCTCTAAGACAACCAAATATTTCATTCCAAATTCAAAGTTTAACTTTAGAACTCAAGGATTCACTTCAAGCTCTAAGTATCCTGCAATCTCATCTCAAGAAAATCTAAGTTTGAGGTATGTGGGTTTCATCTGTTGGGTCCTTTCACCCATGGGACCCAGTCTTCCTTTTTATGAAAATTGCATGATTTCAAGTTGTATTACTTATAGGTATCTCTTATTATGAAATATGAGCATGAATTATGTGGGGGTTTTATCAAAATATTGTTGATTATACGAGTATCCATTTTAAGCTTACACTATGACTTGATCTTTGTCTATTAAGACTATGCATGTTTTGAGCTATAAAACTATGACTTATTATGAGTTTTGACAATGGATTTCAAGGTACCTTACATGAAGATTTTACTAAATGTTAGTGGGTTGATTTGCATTAAGTTTTCTCATCTTATTTCACTCTTCAATTGCATGATTTTGGACAAGTATCATGAACCCACCATGTGTTTGATAAAATCTCTAGTCAAGAATTCTCAAAGTTATTGATGATCTATTTCGTGATTTACAAGTCAAGTGACTATATGATGAATAAGGGCTTTTTCAAGTATGGATTGAATTCATGAAAATTATCTATGATTTTATAAGTTACAAGCTAAGCCCCATTTCAAGGTTTTTACCTCTTGTGAGCCATTCATGTTAAAGCAAGGGTTCATTTATGATTATGATCTACTCTCATGTTTCAAGTTCGGCTCACAATTAGAGGTCAAAAATATTTCAAGAGCTACTCATGTCATGTTTCCACATCTCTTATAGGTTATACAAGTTATGATTATTTCAAGTATTCCGTGGGATTTGACTTAGTACCGACTGAGGCTTAAGATGGGGGCTCGACTCAAGGGGTCCTTATATAAAGTATTTTGTCTCTAAACTATGTGCCACCATAGGATTATGATTATTACCCTTTCTATACTAATGGATGCATCTTGTCATGTTATCATGTTTGGTTTGCGTTGGCAAGTAGAACACACCTAGTCGGGGGATGTCATTCTTGTTCCACCTTGCCGAAGGGTGTCATGCCTTGGATTCCAAGTTGTAGCTACTTGGTCTATGTCAGTTGAGGTCGCTTCTGACACATGTGTATACTATATATATTACGCAAGATAAATGATTTACAAGCATGTTTTACTTTAAACATTGATCATGCATGCCATATTGAGATTATATTTATCCATTGCTTATGATTATGCATGTTGGCTATATTGGCTTATGTCTTGTTACATTGCATCCTACATATTTTGTACATTCAAATGTACTAACGCATACTCTATGCCTAAATGATATTACCATGTAGGGACCGGAGCACCATTTGATCATCCTCCACGTGACTAGTATGATCCTTTGAAGCAAGCTTTGGTGAGTCCTCAAGTCCAAGGACACTATATTTATTACTCTTGCTATTTTCAGACTTCTTTATATTGAACACTTGTTACTATAAGTGTGATACCGAAAAGTGTCTTGGCCCCCGCTCCATTCCATGTTAGAGGTGTTGTTGGATATTTTGATGTACTTATGCTATGAGCTTGATTCTTTATGTTTTCATGAATATCATATTTTCCCTTAGTCCCGCTTTCCTTTTCTATTATATCTCTTGTTGTTGTTTACTTTGCTTCGGCAACCAAAGATGCGTGATTGATATGCTAAGAGGTTTGTTGTATCCCTTTGGGTTCCCATTCACCGTGTCATGTCTAGGCCCTAGGCTTGGGTAGTGTCATCTTGATGACATTTTGAGACACTTTTGAGGATCATGTGTATGTTTTAGGACGAGTGAGGTCCAGTGCTGTTGGTGCATTTGACTAATGATATAAATATGTTGGTCTGAGACATGATGATGGTTTGTGGTACTAGTTGTGGCACTTTTTATTATCTTTCATGGTTCTATAATGGTTATGTATCAGTGTTCTTGTCATGATGTTATTATATATCTTGGTTTGCATCATTGACAAACATTTATTCCACATTATATTGTACAACCCTTTGACCCGGGTAGGAGGCAAGGGTAAGATGTTCCACCATTGAGATGTATCACTTTTCAAACCCTTTGACCTGGGCAGGAGGCAAGGGAGAGATGTACTACTTACTATAAAACCCCTTCACCTGGGCAGGAGGCAAGGGTGAGATGTTTCAATTGTCAAACCCCTTGACTACGGGCAGGTGACAAGGTTGAGATATTGTGACACCTCTTGACCATGGACAAGTGACAAGTTTGAGAGGCATTTGGTATATAGTCTAACAAGACCCTATAGGTTCTATATACACATATCATTGAATTGCAATAGCTATTGGTATTTCTATCTTATTTTATTCTTATGTCTATTTTATTGTGCATTAACCTTTTTAAAATAGGAGATTGAATTCTTCGTTATTACATACTTGTTTGATTTCTCTTACCTAGTTGGTTGAACCTACTGGCTACATTTTAGTGTGCTCACCCCTAGTTTGTTTCCTCCCTGCATAATTGAGCATAGGGACCCTATCAGGGTAGTTGATCTCATTCTACCATAGTCTTCTTCCATCTATCACAGATCTTAGCAGTGTGGCTTAGACTGCGAGTTGTCATGGATCTTCTATGATTTTCTTTGTTGCTTTCTATGCCAAACATTGTATAAGATATTACCAGACAACTTTGCATTTTCATTTGAGGCAATGGTATTTACTCTTTTAGAGTAATTTAGATGATCTTGTACTCGTGACTCCATGTTTTGATGATTTTGTGTTAAATCTTATGGTTGCTTTACTTGTTTTTTTTTAACTTTCCTTTAGTCACGATCCGATTTTGGATCCTGACATTTCCATTATTCAATCACAACAAATAAACTAGGGAAGGGATCATAGGATGCACTCTATGGGGAGTAGGGACTTAAGAAGGACACCACTTGCCATCAACATCAAATAACAACATAAGGTCTACAGGAAAATCTCCATAGATACATAGGCATCATACGAGTCTTACATAACATATCATCCAACAATACCTCTAAGTTATAGATGGGACGGGGACAAGCTCATGTCCCGAGCTCACCCTCAAAAGCAAAGTAACAACAGTATCGATGTCATAACATAAACAAGGTAAATGGAAGATGGATATCACCCTCCAACTATAGGACTCACCACAAGAAAAAACTTATATGACCCAAAGCTAGCCACATGGAGGATGTTGATGAGTGACAATCCCTACAATAGGTATAGAGTATGTGTTAGTACTTTGAATATACTAGTACATGGGTATGCAATGAAATGAATCATAAGTCATAAGGTAGTGAGAATATGATAAATTAAAACATTTCTCAATCCATGGAACATATGATAAGGCATGTTGAAATTAAATGACATACTTAGTTGATTTCATAGTTGATTTCATGATAAAACACTTAAACTTGGAATAATAAGGAACATAGGACATTAAGCAAAAGAGTAATTGTAATAACTTTAGGAAGACAATGCATTACTTTTTGGGAGAAGCACCATCATACCACGAATGAGACATTAGTAATCATAATAAAGAACACCATACATACCAGAGGAGAATGTCATATGCCCTTATGAGATATACCATTAGTAATAATAAGGGGACATAAGCATATGTGAGGAGATCATTTAGAATTTGAAAAAACAATAAGTTATACGAATCGTAAGGCACCTAGCATAGTAGTAAACATCTCAAGACATAATAAGAAGGTACCATTATAAATCATCATAAGAGGACACCTTTGAGACATGAGGATGATGTGAACATGTGTGAGATAAACCTTTAACCGACATAAACAATGTGAGTCCCGATGTTTTCGCTACACTAGAAGAAGGGGAAAGTCACTTGCCAAGGTGACCTCCTAAGAAGTCTAAGTAGATCCACTAAAGCTAGCTAGTAGGCAAACCTCTACTAAAGGTTGGTATAGAAGTCAACCTCTACTAGCAACGACCCCTATCTCCTATGTTATCGTGTAGTTATGGGATGATGGGATTCTACTAACAGTCTCTTGCCTTAGCTATGGGGATTATCCACATTAAGCCCAAAGTCCACTCGGAGCTAAGTATGGCTCTCATGGATTAATCATAAACATGAATCATAGAGTCATATAGTGTGAAGAGGTATTCTACTAACCCATATCACAAGTGTCTAAGACATTAATCATCATCATAAAGATAGTTCCTAGTCTTGTTTATGCTTCTACTAGGGACTACCACCATCTTATAATCATAGTTAGGTGGACTCACATTTTAGTCATTCAATCTTTCTTGGCTTCATCACACTTCAATCATATTTTCTCTTAGCTTCAATAAGCCTAGTCCTATGGAACATGTAAACATGATATGCATAAGCTTGTATATTGTAAGGCCCACCCATGAGAAGTATGAAAAGTGTAAGAAAAGAGTCTTGAAAATTTTCTAAGTGTCAGTTGTTACGAGGGGACTTACAAGCCATAAAATTTTAACAGGCTTTAAGTGGTACTTGTGGATTGAAGGTTTGATTTGGTGAAATTTGGAATTTTTTGGATTCAATGTATGACTTATCAAATAGCCTGTAAAATCTTTTATGAGTCGTAGGTCGTGTCATGGAATGGGAATCAAAGGAGAGTTTTTGAAAGTCTAAAATGTCATCCGACAAAACCCCTGTCAACGATCCATCAAATGGACCACGACCCATAAATGGGGTCTCGTGTTCTAGTCTGGTAAGATTTTAAAAGGGAAGAATCTGACCTTTCCTATTGTATAATGCCTATACTATGTCGTTTTGGCCTCCAAAGAGCCCCTTATCAGACTTCATAACCCCAATCCACTCAATACCTCTTATTCACAAAATCCGTTAAGTCCCAAAACACTCTCAAGATCTCCAAGTCCTTTAAACAGAAGTGTAACAACCCCAAAAAGTGCCCAAAAATGTGCCTCAGAATGCTCGGAATTTTACTTTTCATATATCTCAAAATTTGTTCGTTATTTTGACAATCTGACTTTGGATTCTTGTTCAGGGGGTCCAAATTAGGAGGAGAAGGGTCTAACCCCGATTTAAGAGCATAGATTTAGCAATTATGAAACTTCAAGAATGCAAATTCTAGTGGCGTTTTCGCGTTTCGCAGAGGCGACGTGCCCTTGTGTTATTTTGGACACTGTTTTTTAGCTTTGGTCCAAGACTTTAAGTCTTGGGCCTAAAAGTTCCCATACATGTTTTTAGCTATACTTAGTCATATTTCACCTTCATATCACCCTAAACAATCCCAATACTCACTCAAATACTTAGTCATATTTTCACTCCCCAAACTCAAGTCCCAAATCCTCATCCCTAGCTAAGGTTCTCCTTCAAGGTTCTTCTTCAAGCTTCAAGTCTCCACCTCCAATCCACCAAGTTCATCTATAAGCTAAGGTATGTGGGTTTCTTTCACCCATGATACCCATACATCCTTTGATTCAAATTGTATGATTTAAAGTTGATTTACAAATGGTTCTTGCATATTATGAAATTCACTGCACACTATGTTAAAGCTATGTGAAGTTGTGACTTTTTGCTATCTTTTGAGCTATAAATCTTAGATCTATTGTATGACTTGATGAGGGGATTCGATGTAGATGTCTTGAGGGTGTTGAAAGGTGCTGATTGATGGTTTTACAATGAATTTTCTTGCATGATTTCCTCTCTAAATTGCATGGTTTTATACTACCATTTCACACCCTCTAAGTGTTTGCTAAAATGTCTGGATGTGGTTTATTGAGGAGTTAAAGATCTAAAGCATGAGATATGATATGAATGATTATATGATGATGAAATGAGCTTATGTATATGATATACTCTATATAAAGTGTTGCATTAGACTATACCCGATTCGAGGGGACAAAAGCCCGGGTAACCATGTAAGGGGTATATACTTATCAACCATGCAAGGGGTTTATACTTTATCACCGTGTTGGTGAGGTGTGATTACCATCAACCATGTGAGGGGTTTATACCACACAACCACCAATGGGTTTATACCTTGAATAGCTAGCTTGGTCTCTTCTACACATATGATATCCTATATGAGCATGAGTTAGTTAAGCATGTTTTATTTAACCATTGATCATACATGTCATATTGTATATTATGGCTATTGCTTAATATTATGTATTTTGATTATGATGCCTATTTACTGCTACATTGCATCCTACATACTTAGTACATTCAAATGTACTAACGCGTACTCCATGCCTACATGATGTCACCATATAAGAACCAGTGCCCAATTTGATCATCCTCCTCCACGTGGCTAGTTCGGTGCTATTCAAGCAAGTCGGTGAGTCCTCCACTTCGAGGACCTAGTTTACGTTTCTTCTATTATGTATTGAGACATTCATCTTTATTGTTTATTTTGACTATGAGGGTGAGCCCGATTACATTGTCTTGGTCCCCACTCTTATTTATGTATTAAAGTTATTTTTTGGACATGATAAGTGTATTTGATATGAGTTTAACTCTTGTCTTTTGACCATGATATTGTGCAAGCTTTTCCCTTAGCCCCGTTTTCCACATTCTTTTACCTTTGATGTTTGATTTATTGCTTCTATGACCAAGGATGTGTAATGATTCTTTATGAGGCTTGTTTGGGGTCCCTTCAAGTTCCCCTTGTGCCATGTCATGTCTAGGCCCTAGGCTTGGGTCGTGACAAACTTGGTATCCAGCACTAGGTTGATAGATCCTCGAAGTCCAACACACCGCGTCGATTAGAGTCCTATTCATTGTTGTGAAGCGCGCCATGACTATGAATAGAAGGCTATGAGGCATTTTAGGAAATGTTTCCCTTCTTTCATATTCTATGTCATGCTATGGAGTTATGGTAAGTTTTCTCCCCTAATGATTGTTCTTAGTTATACTAGATTATGCCAAACACTAGAGGAAAATAGGCCCAAACTCCCGAGAAACAACTCACCAATGGTGAGCTCTGGGATGCTCTTACTATGCTTGCCGAAGTGGTGGCCAAACAAGTCCGACAAAGGGCCCAGGCCCCTCATCCTCCGATTTTCCATGGGTCAAAGGTGGATGAAGATCCACAAGAGTTCATTGATGAGGTCTACAAAATCTTGAAT
>JAPFFP010045534.1:0-11565 GCA_026153255.1 Solanum medicagineum | reverse complement strand
TCCACTAGCTAGTTACTTTTGCCTTATTCTCCCTTTTTCCTATTTCAATCTATCCTAGGTGCTTTCTTTCCATTTTGAGCTTTTTACCTTATTTTCATACTTCATTTTGCTTTTTAGCTCTTAATCAAGGCATCCTTCATTTTTTCACACCCAGTACATGATTTTTCGACTTTTTCTACATATTCCTAACTCATCCCCTTATTTTTGTGCTTTACCCTTACACCAGCCACCCTCAACTTAGGCTTTTAGCCTGTGTTGAGGTGCACAATATCCATCCTCTGAACTAGGGCCACTTTTGGCAGCCACCCTCAACTTAGACTTTTTGCCTCAGTCAAAGTACACAATGTTCAAAGAAATACCAGGGCCAATTTTAGGTTTTTTCACTAGACAAGGCTAGGTTAATCAAGCGTTTTCAAAGAATAGGTACATGATAGTCTCAAACATTAGGAACAATGGATATATCATCAATTTGGTTGGTTATTTTTAGTCTAAAGTGGACTATTTAAGAACAATGGTGTATGATCCTTTCCTAATCCAATTAATCTACAATCTAACTTAGAGTAATAGGTCAAGTTATTAATTAGCACAAAATAAATAAATTTATCAAATTATGTTCACAATCATTGGCACGATATGCATTATCAATAAAAGACTCATAGGTCATGCTTTTATCTCAATGCACCCTTATTTATCAAAACAGATATTGTCAGACACCTAAACATGCATGGTTACTATCTAACTACTTAATAAAAAGTTTTGGTGGGTATCATTTTTCAAACAAAACATAATCATTTTTCAAACAAAACATACAAACAAGCTATATGCCATAAGTATTGGTACTATATGCTACAAATATTATCTAACATCCTAAATGTGTCAACTCAACAAAAAATAAATGCCACCGAGAAAAAGAACACATGAAAGAAAACTCCAAGATCAAAAATTTGGATAGTTATGGACCATAAGCTACTCAGACTTCACTAAGGCCCATAACTACCCACACCCCATCGAAAAAGATGTGCATTGTACCCAATGCACAAAATCAAGCAATTATAGTATATAAGGGGTCCAAAAACATACCTGGGCACCTAAGTGCCAGGATTCACCTTGGGCTGCCTCCCAAGAAATGCCTGATTTATTGTCGCAGCACAACATAGATGGCTGGAGTACTCAAAATTCCTCCAGCTTTTGTGTTCTCTTATCACCGAACTTTGCATCCTTCTAGCGCCTATCAGTCTTCTTTTGATCTAGAACTATGGCACTTGTCATCATGCCTCTTTGAATCTGATCCAGTTGTATTGACACCAGTCCAAACTGTCAATTGAGCTGTTTGATTGCCATCGAGTGTTGTTCAACCTTATGGTTTATTTTAGCAATGTCGGACTTGATCTCCTTCAAAGTATCATCATGGGCGTCTGTCCATTTTAATAATTGATCAAGCATCCCATTGATTTTGTAGTTCCTCTCTCCCATATCATGATCGTGAGGGGCATGTGATGATTACTCATGCTGCCAAAGTTGGGTGCTTATGCTTGGTGTGATAGATTTCCCTAATGTCATCTGGCTTGGTTGTCTCTTGTGTCTACTTCATTAGCATCTCCAGATTAGCTCTGTTTTTAGCAAGCATACTAACGATATCTGCATTTATTTTTGCTTGGTCAAAACTCATGTCAGCAAGGAGTGTTGGATATCTATTCCTGGGATCCCTAAAAAGGAGTGTTAAGCCTTGGATTCCTAGTGCTAGTGTTCTTGGTTTATAATGATGGTCTCTTTCTTATATATGTAATATGTTCTATACAAGCTTGTTTTACTTCAGGCATCATTCATACATGTCATATTGTTATTATGCTATCTATTGCTCATGATTATACATTTCGATTATGTTGCCTTTCTCTTGTTGCATTGCATCCTACATACTTAGTACATTCAAACATATTAATGCATACTCTATGCCTACATGATGTTACCATGTAGGGACCGGAGCTCCATTTGGTCATCACCCTCCTCCACGTGGCTAGTGATATCTAATCAAGCTAGTTGGTGATTCCTCCATTCTGAGGGCGATGTCTTTGATCTTATGCTATATATTAAGACTCTTTTTTTTCCTTTGATGTATGTTGACTATGAGGGTGAGCCTGGTTGCTTATCTTGGCCCCCGCTAAGTATCTATATGTTAGAGGTGTTGTTGGATATGATGTGTAATTATGCTATGAGCCTTGACTCTCTTGTCTCTTGATTTTTATATTATGGAAGTTTCCCCTTAGTACCTTTTCCCTTATTTCTATTCTTTCAATGCTATTAAATTGCTTCCGCGACCAAGGATGTGTAATGATATGCTAAGAGGCTCGTTTGGGGTTCTTTCGGGTTCCCCATTCATCGTTTCACATCTAGGTCCTATTTTGGGTTGTGACAAACTTGGTATCAGAGCACTAGGTTATTTGATTGTTGGAGTTCAACACCACCGCATCGATTAGAGTCTTATTCATGGTTGTGTTGTGCACTACAACTATGAGTAATAGGCTATGAGGCGTTTTAGGAAATGTTTCCCTTCTTCATGGTCAATGTCGTGCTATAGAGTTGAGGTACGGCTTTTCCCCTAATGATTGTTCTTTGGTATGCTAGATCATGTCTAACCCAAGAAGAAGAAGAGCCCATACACCCGAGAAGCAATCGACTCCTCCCGTTCCTCAAACTTCTCAAGGTGGGAGACTGGGTCATGAAGAGTTCCGGGATGCTCTCAGTTTACTAGCTCAAGTTGTGGCTAATAAAGTCAACTAAGGGGAAAGGTTTCTCATGCTCCTACTCCATCATCTAAGGTAAGGGACTTCATGAGGATGAACCTACCGGAGTTTTATGGTTCTAAAATGGAGGACGATGCTCAAGACTTCATTGATGAGGTTCATAAAATGTTGGCTATTATGGATGTGAGATCGGAAGAGAAGGCAGAGTTGGCGGCTTAGCAACTCAATGGGGTGACACAAATATGATTTACTCAATGGAAGGAGGAGAAAGGAACAATAATATGGTGCTATAGGAGGAGTTTAAGGTGGCCTTTCTTAACCGATTCTTCCTTTTTTGAGCTTAGGGAGGCCAAGATGATGGAGTTCATAAATTTAAAGGAAAGGTCAATGAGTGTGAGGGAGTATGCCCTCATGTTTAACCAACTCTCTAAATATGCTCCCTACTTGGTGGTCGATCTGAAGTTGAGAATGAATAAGTTTGTAATGGGGGTACTAGATTTGGTGAACGAGGAATGTCGGTTTGCAATGTTTATTGGTGACATGGATTTCTCCCACTTGATAACTTATGTCGAACAATTAGAGGAGAAAAGATGAGAAAAAGGAGGGGTAAGGAGGCCAAGAGGGCCCGTGGTGAAGGAAAGTTCCAAAGTCCCAAAGGTCGTGGTGGTGTGGTACCTTATGCTAGGTGTCCAAAGTGTGGTAGATGCCATGATAGCCCTTGCTTGAAGAAGACCGATGCTTGTTATGGTTGTGGTGAGATGGGTGACAAGATAATAGATTGCCCTCTTAGGCACAATAAGGGCAAAGGTGGTGATATTGATCAAGAAGGTTCTTAAGACGTAATCAGTTTTATGCCCTTCAAAGAAGGCAAGGAGGGGATGGGGTGCCCGATGATGCTACCGGTAAGTTGAAGGTTCTTTTTAATTTTATTATGCATGTTTTGATGGTTCCGAGGGTCTCTATTCCTTTCATTATTCTTTTTGTGGCTAGTAAGATTTAGTTGTGTGAGTTCATTGGTGTAGAAAGCTTATAAGGGTTACTCTATCTTCTTGTTGCATAAAATCTTGTCTTGTGATTTTGGTTGGATTTGGTTTGATAGGTTAGGGGTTTTGGGGTAGCTTGGCTACATGTATATCATGTTCTAATTGGTGTAGGATCCATAATGTTGTAATACGATGGTTAAGGATGAATGATCTATTTGGCAACTACAATGGTCTAGTCACTTCTCTAAGATTGATTTTGTGGTTCAGGTTTTGTCTCCCAACTGAGGATAGGGGTAGGTGATATCCTTAATTGTCCTTTCAGACTAGGAGTGTGCATTTTGAGTATTGGTGGAGTTGACTTGTGCACCAGCTATGTTTATGGGTTTCATGAATATGGTCTTAGAACCCTACCTTGGCATGTTTTTGGTGGCCTTTAGTGGTAGAGCATTGATTTATTTAGAGCTTGTGAATCATTTGGAGGTAATGTTGCAAGTCTTGGGGGTTGAGGTGAGGTTTTTTAAATATGATAGGTGTGAATTGAGGATAGCAAGAAGGTGATTAGAACTCCTTAAGGATTATGATTTGAGTGTGCATTATTCCCCGATGAGGCTAATGTTGTGGTCGATGAACCTAGCATATGTTGATGAAGGTGGAAAAGAGGTAACTAAAGTGGTCAATCGGTTTACTAGATTGGGAGTTAGGATGGAGGAAATTGAGAGTGGTAGTGTTGGTTCGTGATGGTTCCAAATCTTCTTTGATTGAAGAGGTCTAGATTAAGCAAGGCCTTGATTCCGCCTTATAGAGTTGGAAGTTTTGAGTGAAAGGATGGTAGAGTGGAGGTTGTCTCCCAAAGGAGAGATGGTTGGTTATGGTACCAAGTAGACTATGTGTGTTTAAAGTTGGCAATTGGATTATGGTTTGTAGGTCCTTGTAAAGTATTGAGTAGGATTGATGAGGTTGCATGCGAATGGGAATTGCCTAAGGATATGGAAATGGTTCATCTAGTTCTTCTTGTTTCTAGGTTGAGGGGATGTATTAATGATTCAACTGTTATAAGACTCTTTGAGGTTGTGGGTGTTGAGCAAGATAAGTTGGCTTAGGAGAAGGTCCCGGTGGAGGTATTGGATGGAAGAGTGGAAAAGTTGACTAATAAGGATATGGTGTTCGTTAAAGCCCATTGGAAAAATCATCAAGTAGAAAGTGTCTCTCGGGGAGCCGGAGGGGGCATGGAGGAGCAATATCTGTATCTGTTTCATTCTATTCAAGCTTATGATAACACGTCAAGTCCTTTTTATGATTTCCAGTCCTATGTTCCAATCCCTGTGTCATTTGCATGCATTCACATTTATGTTGACAAGTTCATGAAGATTTTTACACTTGCATTGAGATTTTGAAAATTATGTTTTAAGTATGTTGTTGCATTTTTGTTGAAGCTGATTCCTTTATGATTACTCTTCTAAAATATGTTTGTTTGGCATTTGGGGGCGAATGTTCCTTAGGGGGAGATATTGAAACGACCCAAAAAGTGCTCGAAAATGTGCCTCAAAATGCCAAGAATCATAATTACCATATATCTCAAAGTCCGTGTGCGATATCAAAAATTCAACTTCATATTTTTGTTCATGGAGACATATGTAGTGGGAAATGGGTCTTCCTATTTTAGAGCAAACGAATCGCAATTTCATTTTCCCAAAGTTTCGATTTCCAGAATCGATCCGTGGCAGTGCCGCGACGGGCTGCAGTCGCAAACCTGTGTAAATTTTGCCTCCACGACAGGTTCGCGTCGCAGACCAGATGCGGACATGTGTATTTTGTTGCCAGTGATTTTTATCTCGATCCAACACTTTTGGGTCTTGGGCCTAAGCCTTCCTATATGTGAAAATACCAATAGTTAATCTTATTTCACCCTCATATCATCCAAGACATTCCAAATTACTCTCTCAAAAACTTAGAAAATATTTTGACTCAAAATTTCAAATCCCAAAACTCATCTGGATTCTAAGGTTCTCATTCAAGCTTCGAGTCTCCATCTCCAATCTTCTTCAAGAATTCTCCAAAAGTTAAGGTATGTGGGTTTCTTTCATGGGTTCCTTCAACCCATAATACCCAAGCTTCCTTTTACCTAAAATTGCATGATTGAAAGTTGACTTACTCATGGGTCTTAATTATTTTGAATTTCATTGCACACTATGTTGGGGTTTCATGAAATTATGGTTGTTTTAGCATGTTTTGAGTTATGAATCTAAGATCTATTTAGAGAGTTGATGAAAGCTTTTGATGTATATTGATTGAGGGTGTTACCAAGTATCTATTAATGGTTTTACATTGAAATTTCTAGAACGATTACACTCTTGAATTGCATGGTTTAACACTAGCATTACACAGCCACCAAGTTTCACAACCCAAGCCTAGGGCCTACAAGTTACCGGTGAATGGGGAACCCAAAGGAACCCCAAACAAGCCTCGTAACATATAATTACACATCTTTGGTCGCAGAAGTAATGCAAAACAACATAAGAAACATAAATAAGGGGAATTGGGACTATGGGAGAGACTCATATTTAAATAGTTTGAATATCATAAGTAAGTCAAAGATCAAGCATGATGCATAACTTGCCCAACAGCACCTCCAACATAGGACTTAATGGGGGCCAAGAAAAGCAACTAGGCTCACCCTTATAGTAAAAGTATACCAAAAAGAAGGATAGTCTTTAATACATAGCTTAAGAACATAGATATTGCCCTCGCATGTGAGGACTCACCAACTAGCTTGAATGAATGCCACTAGCCACGTGGAGGAGGACGATGACCAAATGATGCTTCGGTTCCTACATGGTAAAATCATGCAAACATAGAGTATGCGTTAGTATGTTTGAATGTACTAGGTATGTAGGATGCAATGCTACAAGAGATAGGCATCATAATCAAAAAGCATAACAATAGCCAATAGGCATAATATTACAATATTGAATGTATGATCAATGCTTAAGTAAAACATGCTTAAGTAACTCATGCTTATATAGGATAGCATATCTGTAGAAAAGACCAAGCTAGATTTCCAAATGTACAACCCTTTGGTAAGTTAATGATGATGCCTTCCCATAACTTAGATGGATGAGTACTAACCCTCATTTAGGTTGGTGACAATTCCGCCCCATCACTAAGTTGGATGAGTAATAACCCTCATTAAGGTTGATGAGTACTAACCCCTATCTAGGTTAGTGATGATGCCGCCCTATCACTTAGGTGGATAAGTACTAACCCTCATCTCGGTTAGTTGTGATGCCGCCCCATCACTTAGGTGGAAGAGTACTAACCCTCATCTAGGTTGATGAGTACTAAGCCCCATCTAGGTTAGTGATGATCCCTCCCCATCACTAGGTGGAGAAGTATAAATCCTTCACTAGATTATCCGGGCGCTTAGAACCCCCCGGATTGGGCATGGTTGAGTTCCACACTTTACATAGGATACATCATATGGTCTTATGAAACACTTCATATAGGAATAGTTATATACATAAGATGATTTCATCATCATAGCATCATTCATATCATATCTCATGCTTAGGACCTTTAATTCCTCAAGAAACCACAACCGGGCTTTTTATCAAACACTTTGGGGGTGTGTAGTGGGGGTGAAAGACCATGCAATTTAGAGATAAAATCATGCAATAAAATTTATTGTAAAACCATCAATCAATACCTTGCAAAACCCCCAATAGAATCACATCAAAAACCCTCATCAAAACTTACAATAGATCCAAGATATATAGCTCACAACACAGCAAAATAGTCACAACTTTACATAGCTTTAACATACTTCATACTAGTAAACCCATTTGTAAACTCAATTTTAAGTCATTCAATTTAGGAAAAAGTAAGCTTGGGTATCATGGGTGAAAGGAACCCATGAAATAAACCCGCACACCTTAGGTCTAGAGTTGCTCGGAATTGAGATTGGGAAGAATTGAGGCTTGGAAATGATCTTTGAATCCAATCTTGTTCTTGGGTTCCTTTGAAATTACTGGGGCTTAATGGAATCTTTTGAGAGAGTTGAGAGTGTATTTGAGATGAGAGTAATGTCTTTGAACCTTTTTAAATATTGCTTAGGTCTTTTAGGAAGGTTAAGATAGCATTGGAAGTCTAAAAAGCGCATTAGAGTAATCAAAATTTACGAGGCGCCATAAGTGAACGAAAGGAAAAATTGGCAAAGTGTCATCTCACTGAAGATTTCACTGGCTGTGTGGCACTCCACGTGTCATTTGGAGTGCCCATGTGAAGTGCCTTGGTGAAAAAAATGGAAGTTGGGAAACTTGAAAAAATTGACGTCTCGTCACTTTGATGGCCACTTTCACGGACCGTGTAGTGTTACACGGACCATGTACTGGTCCCTCCCACCTCATTTAGACAAGAAAATGTTTTTGGCCACCACTGTCCAGGTGACATGGCCCGTACCCCTTCACATGAGTCGTACAAGACCACACTGCCCGTATGGGTGCCCGCGGGGCTTCCTTGCATGGGAGGATCTCACGAAAATGGTCATAACTCCATCTGACATTGGAATGAGGTGAAACAAAGTGCATTGCAAATTAACTCAGATTGCTTTCATTTTACATGTCATGGGCCATCCAGTTCCAAATGTGCTACGAGTTATGATAGTTTAAAGTTGACCCTTGTATGAAACAACACCCAAAACTCAACTTGGAGGTAAGTCTTGAACTCGTTTAGCTACTAGGAGTCTTCCATTAATCTAGTACACCCCCAACCTCACCAAATGAGGCTTGAAACATGGATATACAAGAGCATAAAGTTACGGGGTGTCACAACATCTCCCCCTTGGGAACATTCGTCCCCGAATGTCAAAGAAACGTACACAAGGAAAGTAGTCATGAAGACTTTAGCCCAATCATGAAAGCAACAATGCACATAAACATGATTTCAAAGGAAATTTCAACATGTACATCAAAATTCTCATAATGAACATGAATGCATGCAATGACATAAGGGCCGAAACTTGAGACTCGGATTATTAACAAGGACTTGACATGTCATCATAAGCTTGAATACAATGAAAGAGATATGAATATTGCTTCTCCATGCCCGTACTAGCTCCCCGAGAAACACATACAAATGGACGATTCTTCCAAAGGGGCCTTGACGAACATCATATCATCATTAACCAACTTTTCCTCTCATCTATCAGACACTTCCACCGGAACCTTCCTTTAAGACAACTTGTCCACCACATTACCCACAATTTCAAGGAGTGCTATAGCACTAGAGTCACCAACACATCCCATCTACCTAAAAGCGTGAAAAACCAGACGAACCATATCTACATCCATAGGCAATCCTAAACTTATGCAACCTTACCAACCTCCCTCTATACTCTATAAGGACTCACAATCCTCAACTCAATTGTCAACCTTAAACACATCTAGTCCACTTGGTACCAATACAACCATCTCCCCCATGGGAGACAACCTCCACTATATTATTTTCTCAACAAAATCTTCCAACTCTATCAAGGAGGAATCAATGCCTTGCCTAATTTAGACCTCTTAACCCAAGAAGTTTCGGAATCACCAAGGACACTATACTATTATTCCCAACTACCCTTATCCCATTTCCAACCTAGCCAATTAATGGACCCCATTAGTCTCCTCTTTGCCATCATTATCCACATATGCTAAGCTACCCATAGTCAACCTACTTAGAGCACCAACCACAACACTAGCCTTACCGAAAAAAGAACCCCAACACACTTATATCATAATGCTTAAAGAATTCTAACCACCTTCTTGTTAGTTAAAAAGAACACTTATCATCTTTTAGTAAACAACCTCTCATCCTCCGAGACTCGCAACACTACCCCTAAATAATTCACAAACTATACACAATTCAATACCTCATTACTAGAGACCACCACAACCATATGAAGGTAAGGCTTTAAGACCCTATTCTAGAGACCCATAAACATAGCCAATGTATACATCAACCAATCTCCATGAAGACACAAAATGCATGCGACTATTCCATCCAAAGTATAACACCACAAACCACGACACCAACTCTAACAAGTCACAAGGTAAAACCTAATGCAAGATGAACATGGATCAATACTTATGGACTTTCTAGCAACCAAATGAATAAAGAGAGAAACAATGGCACACCGGCCCCAACAATGCACATATATCAAAGCCAAGAAAACTTCAACTTACTGGTAATAACATCGGACACTTTTTGCCTCCCTTGAAAAGCATAGAAATGATTATCCCTTGGAGAGCCCCTATATCAACTTCACCACCTTTACCCTTGTTACGATACCGAGGGCATTCAAACTTTTTGTGACCCATCTTCCCACAATCAAAACAAGTGTTAGTGCCCCTCAAGCATGGGCCACTATGATCCTTACCACACCTTGGGCACCCAACATTCTGAGCCACACCTTTAGGACATTGGGCCCTTGGGAAATCATTAGCAAAGCCTACCTTAAAATCATTAGGAGACCCTTGGCCATGATGAGACCGACCACCCTTTTGGAACTTACCCTCAAAACGGTCCCTCTTGGCCTCATAATCTCTTCTCTTCCTCAATTTCTCCTCCTCCATTTGTTCAGCATATGTCATCAACCGAGACAAGTCCATGTCACCAATTAGCAAAGCAGACCGGCATTCTTCACTCACCAAATCGGAGACCCCCATAACAAACTTATTCATCCTAGATCTAGGATCAGCCACCAAATGAGGACCATACTTTGAAAGTTGATTAAACTTGAGGGCATAATCCCTCACACTCATAGCACCTTGTTTCAAGTTAATAAACTCCACCAACTTTGCTTCGCTAAGCTTAAGAGGGAAAAACAGATTGAGGAAAGCCAATTTGAACTCTTCCCAAAGTATCACACACCTATTTCCCATCTCCCCCTTTCATTGGTCATACCAAATTTGGGCTACCCCCTTGAGTTAGCATGCCACCAACTCGGCCTTTTCATTCGGCCTGACACCCATGATATTCAAGATTTTGTTTACCTCATCAATGAACTCTTATGGGTCTTCCTCCACCTTTGAACCAAAGAAAACCAGAGGATTCATCCTTATGAAGTCTCTTACCCTAGCTTCTATGGTAGTATCATGAGGGGCTTGGGCCCCTAGGTTGACTTTATTGGCTATAACGTGGGCAATCATAGTGAGAGCATCCTAGAGCTCACCATTGGTAGGTTGCTCCTCAGGAGTTTGGGCCCTTGTTCCTCGAGTATTTGGCATGATATAGCATAGTAAAGAATAATCGTTAAGGGGGGGAAAGAACTTACAATAACTCTATAACACGACTTAGATTATGAAGAAGGGAAACATTTCCTAAAATATCTCATAGCCTCCTATTCGTAGTCATGGCGCACTTCACAACCATGAATAGCACTCTAATCGACAAGGTGTGTTAGAATCCGAGGATCTATCAACCTAGTGCTCTGATACCAAGTTTGTCACAACCCAAGCCTAGGGCCTAGACATGACCCGTGAATGGGGAACTCGAAGGAACTCCAAACAAGCCTCGTAAGATAATATTACACATCATTAGTTGCGGAAGCAATGCAAAACAATATGAAACATAAATAAGGGGAATTGGGACTGTGGGGAAGACTCATATTTAAATAGCTTGAATATCATAAGTAAGTTAAAGCTCAAGCATAATGCATAACTTGCCCAACAACACCTCTAATATAGGACTTAATGGGGGCCAAGACAAGCAACTGGGCTTACCCTTATAGTAAAAGTATACCAAAAAGAAGGATAGTCTTTAATACATAGCTTAAGAACATAGATATTGCCCTCGCACATGAG
>JAPFFP010045533.1:0-11565 GCA_026153255.1 Solanum medicagineum | reverse complement strand
TGCAATGCAACAAGAGGTAGATATCAAGGCAAAATGCATAATCATAAACAATGAATAGCACGCTAACTATATGGCATGTATCAATAACGCTTCAAGTAAAACTATGCTTATATAGTTCGTAATACGAGTGTAAGGAGTGACCATTATAGTGCAAGACAAGGCCTATCGCCCCTTTGGATAGGCGCATGAGGTACGAACCCCTTAATAAGTTTTATGGAGTACAAACCCCTCACCGAGGTTGACAGAGTACAAACTCCTAATCAAGGTTGATGGGTACCGACCCCCAACAAGTTACCCGGGCCTACCACCCCCAAGCTAGGCGACCAAGGTACAAACCCCTCGATAGGTTACCCAGGCCTACAACACCCCGAGCTAGGCTTGGTCATACCCTATATTATATAGAAATAATATTATATATATATATATATATATATATATATATATATATATACATATATACATACATTCCTTTTCATCGTCATTCAATCATTGTTTCATCATTATATGGTCATTCAACTCATAAGACATGCATAGGACCTTTAATTCTTCAAGAATCGATAACCGGACATTTTATCTAACACTTAGAGAGTGTGTAATGCTAGTGTAAAACTATACAGTTCAAGAGTGAAATCATGCTAGAAAAATCAGTGTAAAGCCATCAATAGATACTTATAACAACCTCAAACAATATACATCAAGGTGCTTCATCAATCCTCACCATAGACCTTAGATTCATGGCCCCAAACATAGTAAAACAGTCAGAATTTCATAAATCCCAACATAGTGTGCAGTGATTTTCATAATAAATAAGACCTATGAGTAAACCATCTTTAAATCATGCAATTTTTATGAAAAGGAGCTTGGGCATCATGGGTGAAAGGAACCCATGAAAGAAACCCACATACCTTAGGTTTGGAGATGAACTTTATGAAGATTGGAGATGGAAACTCCAAGCTTGAGAGGAAATCATTAGATCCGGAGAGGGTTTTTGAGACTTCTATTTAGGAGATAAAATATTGTCTAAGTGTTTGAATGAGTATTGGGGAGTATTTAGAATGATATGAGGGTGAAAAATGGGTAGGTATAGGTATATTCACGTTTGGGGACACTTAAGCCCAAGACTTAAAAGCCTTGGATCGCAAGAAAAATAACTGAGCAAAATTCACACAGGCCCACGTTTGGTCCACAACACAGACCTATCGTGCAGGACAGATTTCACTGGTCTGCGACAGCTGAGCGTCGTGGCACTGTCGCGGATTGGTCCTAAAATCAAAATTTTAGAAATTTGAAATTATTGTTTGTTTGCTCAAAAGTCAGTGTTACACCCTTTTCCCCCTAATTTTGACCCCTGAACAAGAATATGAAGTCAGATTTTTTACATCGCACATGAGTTTTGAGATATTTGGAAATTACAATTCTGGGCAGCTCCTAGGCATATTTTCGAGCACTTTTTGGGGTCGTTTTAGTTGGAAGAGACCATAACCAATATATAAGACCAAGCGAGCTACTATTTGGAATCTCGATATTCACTCCACAACAGACAAGGAGCAGACTACTTTGCCAAGGTAGATGAAACACTATTGTTACAGTATGGCCTTTCGAAAAGTGTTACCACCTTACAGCATAGCCTTTCAGTGGATTTCACATGATATCCTTACCTTACGACATATAATCTTTGGTAGATTCAATCATTATCCTTACTTTATGGTATTGCCTTTTTGGTAGGTACAAGCCCATATAGGGGACCAATGTCATAACCCATGGTGACACATAATTTAGGGACAATGGGAGACTACCAAGGTCCTCACGGTGCTAGGTCACAATTCCACAGAGTAATTGAAACATAGTTATCGGTGCTAGGTCACATTTTCATAGAATACTTGAAACATAGTTATAGTCATATCATGCATAGTCTCAAAATATCATAATATCATTCTTGGAGTAGCTCATCAACCATAACCTATAGCGTCAAAGCTAGGCCTTTTTATATTTCTTGTCATTCATATAATTTTCATGAGCTCATAGCATACTTATTAACCTTCTTGTTATTCTCCACATGGTTAACATACATATTTTCCACAAGGTATTCATGACTCAAAGAACTTAGCATGCATCTTTAAATCAATTCATGCTGGGTACATGTGCATAAGCTTGAAATCACGAAATTCATAAATGAATGCCATAAGAGGAGTATAATAAAATCCTTAAACATTATTCAAAATAACCCACCAATAACATGAGAAAACTTGGTTAGGGTACCATCAAACCCTCATATGAAAATCATAAGTTTCACATGATATTGCATGACATCATAATGTACAAGGATAAACATCATAAGATTCTTCATATTAGCATCATGTAAATGAGTTCATAAAAATTATCATGTATTAGCATAACTTGAGAAGCCACAAAGGACAAGAGGACTGATTCAGCTTGTGAGGGAAAGGTTTCCACAGTCAAAATCCATATACCTTGGTTACTTGGATATGGAAAATCTTATTGAAATTGAGGAGAAATTCAAAACCCTTGCTATGGGCTCTTCTTCTTAAAGCCTTGGGAGTCTTGGGAGAGTTTTAGACTTAGCGCTTTTGGAAATATGAATTGAAATGAAGGAATGAAGGATGAATAAGGCTAGAAAGGGGTATTCGTGTGTTTAAACGACATAGTATAGGCATAAAATTTTGGGAAATAACAAAACTGCACCTTATAAAAAAAATTTCAGATAAGGCCACGAGACCCTGTTTATGGCCTGTGGAACGCCTTACAGGCTATAGGTAAGGGATTCGTCTGCTAACATTTTGGACCCTCAGAAACTTTTCTCTGATTCTCAACCTACGACAGGACATACGGCTCGTAAGTCATTCTATGTGTCGTCTAATAAATCATATACCCAACTTCAGCAATTATCATTTTCACCAAGTCTGACCTTCAATCTACGAGCACTAGTTATGGCCCGTGGAACCAGTTACTTCCCCTAAGATCCCTTATAACAACTGACACTCAGAAAACTTTCCAAAACTCATTTCTTGCACTTTCATACTTCTCACAGGTAGGGCCTTATACTAACGGTTGGCTCAGATGCTACGCCTAATATGAAAATACTAATAATTGACTCGGGTACCACGCTTAGTATGAAAATATAATGGTTGACTTGAATACCATGGGTAGTATAGGTTTTTGACATGTTTGCTTGTGCATGTTTATTGATTTTTTGGGTGAACCAAATTTATTTGAGTTTATGTGGGACATGTTTTATGTGTTCGTTAAGTCAAGATTTGTAACTGGGAGTTGATTTCTATTACTGACTTATTAATATCTGTGTTGGCTTGTATTACTATAATTTGATTTTTAGTTTACATTATATCTATAACATCGCTCATGTTTATAGGCTTAGGAAAGTGGGAGTTAAGATTTTTGCTGACAGAATGATGTAAGAGCTACCCTACAGCCCGCAGATGCATCCACAAGCTGTATGTGCTCTCGTGGAAAGGGTCTAGTGAAAATGAAAAATTGAAGGATTTCTAGAAGTTAACTTTCAAGTTAGCAGACGATCCCGTAAGTTATTGTACGGCCTGTAAGTAGGTCTCGTAGGTGGAAACCCTAAGGAACAAAAATTTGTCTAAGTCTGGGGTCTTCCTACGAAGGATCCTACGACCTGTATGTTTATCTACAAGTCGTATTGCATGTTCATGGATCAAAAGTTGCAATTCTAGTAGCTCAAATTTTATCACACCCTGACCTACGAGCCAAGATACGACCTGTAAGTCATTCCACGACCCATAAAAGGAGTTTCTTGGACGACTCCAACAATTTTTAAAGAATGGTGTTTTTGACTTTTCCAATCCGTCTAAGTCCTAAAGTGCGTCGTTTTGGCTACCTAACCAACAAAACCTCTATAAGGTCCTATTCCTAACTCATTCAAAGTTTTAAGTTTCCAAAATTTCTCTCAAGGATTCTCAATAATTCCCTCACAAAGTCAAGAGTTTCATTGAAGCTAAAGCTTGAAGATTGGCCAGGGCTTTTCTTGATTTTCTTGTCCAATTATAAGGATTGTGCTTAAGGTATGTAAAGCTTTACTCATGGATTAGTTTCATCCATGAAGCCCAATCTAAAACCTTCCTTTTTATCAAAGTTCATGATGATTTCTTATGGAATTTTAATCTATGATTCCTAATGCATGGACTATGACTCCTATATGAAAATTGTAACTAATTATGTATGAATTATGATGAATTTCATTATGTATGTGATTTCAAGCTAAAGTATGTAATTTCAAAGCATGCATAATTAGGGCTTAATGATTTGATGTGGATTCCTTTATCAATGATCTAATTTGATTTAAATTGCATGTTTTCTCTATGAATCCTACTCAATTACATGATTTTAACTCAAATGTCCATGAGCCCATATTAAGCCCTAGTCTTCTATGATAAAGCAATATATTTCTATGACTATAATCCCAAGTATGAAAAACATGTTTTAAATGATGATGATGATATTATGACAATGATGATTATACTAAAGTTATGATGATGTTATAATAAAGAGGGTGATGAAAACTCTAATGTTTATGATGTTGTTAAGGTGGGAATATTTGCCCACATTATGATGAAAGTACAATAGATGGACTATTCTTATAACATGATGTTTCATGAAAGACTATGTTGACTATTTTGAAAGATATGAAAGTATGATTTTTAAACGAAGTATGCCCTATGTTTGAAAGCTATATATACGTATGATTTATGTATTCCGTGGGATATGACTTCGCACTGAGCAGGCTTTGGTAGATACCATGGTCCATAACTATGTGCCACCGTAGGAATGATGTTTATATTTTATGCCTTTAAGGTGTCTTATTGGTCCAATTAGCTTATATGATGGACACTAACCATGATGGGGTCAAATGACGCTTCTCACCATGATAGGATAGAGTCTATAGGGTGAGGATCGAGTCTACCTTGGCAAAGTAGGCTCCTCTTAGCTCAATGTAGAGTGAACACTGGGATTCCATGTAATAGTCTGCATGGTCTTATGAATGTCGATATGGTCTTATTCTCACATATGTATGCTAAGGTTAAGAATGGATTATGACACTTCTTCTCATGATTTTTTTATTGCATGCCCATACATATGGTGTCATTCTCCCACTGATAATGACTTATGCATATTGATATTATTGTGATGTCCTTGATTCATACTTTGTACATTCCATTTGCTAACACATACTTCTTTACCTACATGATCTAACCATGTAGGGACGGACGATGTGGATATTATTTTTTTCATGACCCAAGCCTAGGGCCTAGATGTGACACGGCGAATAGTTACCTGAAAGGACCCAAACAAGCCTCTTAGCATATCAACCACACATCCTTGGTCGCGGAAGCAAAGTGAACAATAACAAGAGATAATATAAAAAGGGAAGCGGGACTAAGGGAAAGTCTTTGATAATCATAAAAACATGGAGAGTCAACTTATAGCATAAATACATCATTTTATATTCCAAAAACACCTCTAAACATAGAATGGAGCGAGGGCCAAGACACTTTCCGAGCTCACCCTCATAATGTCAAATGTTCAACATAAAGAAGTCCTAGAAATAGCAAGAAAAGTCGATAGCGTCCCCGAACTTGAGCACTCACCAAGCTTATCTTCAAATAATCTCACTAGCCATATAGAGGATGATCAAGAGAAGCTCTGGGTTTGAACATGGTGATATCATGTAGGGAGAAGTATGCGTTAGTACGTTTAAATGTACTAAGTATGTAGGATGCAATTCAACAAGACATAAGCCAATATAGTTGAAGTGCATAGTAATAGGCAATAGATATGCATAATCTCAATATGGCATGCCAGATCAATGCTTGAAATAAAACATGTTTATAAATCATTCAACTTACATAGAATATGATACATATGTGGGAAATGACCTCAACTAACAAAGAATAAGACCAAGCAAGCTACAACTTGGAATCCTGATGATAACCTTTCATCGTTAAAGAGGTCATCTACTTGCCAAGGCAAACCATACTTCACTTTACGGGAATCCGTCCAATTTCGGAGAAGTAACCCCTCTTACGGGAACCCATCATATTTTGGGGTGGATTTCATTAAGAAGCGCACTAAATGGATCCACTAGTAAAGCAAAGCTAAAGTATACTGCTATGTTGGCACATAGTTTAGGAAAGGAATACGAACCTATGAAGATGGTCCGTGCCACATCCAATCCATTGGTGCTAAGCCTAATCCCACGGAATAGTCTAAATAATCATACTTTAGTAATTTCTAAGAAACATGGAAACATGACATGACTATCTCTAAAACATCTTTGACCTCTAATAGTAAGACTAACTTTAAAACATAAGAATAGATCATCATCAAGCATTACCCTTGCATTAACATCAAAGGCCCACAAGAGGTAAAATCTTTGAAAAAGGTCTTAATCTTGCACTTACAACATCATAGACATTTTCATAAATTTAATAAATTTGTGAAAGTCCAAAATCATCATAAAGTCACTTGACTCATAAATCATGTAATAGATCATCAGTAACTTTAAGAATCCTTGTCAAGACATTATATCAAACACTTGGTGGGTGTATAATGCTTAATCAAAATCACGCAATTCAAGAGTGTAATAATATGAGAAAACTCAATGAAAATCAATCACCAACATTTAGTAAAACCCTCACATATAATACCTTGAAATCCATCATCAAACCTCATAATAGATCATAGTATCATAGCTCAAAACATGCATAGTCTCAATAGACAAAACTCATTCATAATACAAGCTTGAAATAGATATCTTGTATAATGAATCAACATTTCATAAAACCTCAACATAGTTTACACTAATAGTCCATAATAGAAGATACCCATAGATTATAAAATTTGAAAACATATAATTTTCATAAAAATGGAGATTGGGCTCCATGGGTGAAAGGACCCAATGGATGAAATCCACATACCTCAAACTTGGGTTTTCTTGATGTAGACTTGAGTTGAAGCTTGAATGGAGTTCTAGAGATCTGGAATTAACCTTAGGACACTTGAATTTGGATGAAATATTTGGTTAAGTCTTGGAGAGGGTTTTTAGAGTGTCTTGAGTGATGTAGAGTTAAAAATAGCTAAGTATAGGTGTTTGCACGCATAAGTGGGCATGGAGCTATGACACCAAGGCCCTTAGTCCAAAATGAAAAATCAAGGAAAATAGAACACTGGTCCGTGTCAGGTCCGCATCGCAAAGGAAACTCCAACACTAATTCGCTCCCCTAGTGCGTCACGGCAAGGACGCGGATGGCTTCTAGAACTCGAATTTCGGCGAAATTCTTTTTTTGCTATAGGTCCTCTAAAATCGAGGTTATACCCATTACTCACTCAATTTTGCCTCCTGATCAAGAATATGAAGTTGGATTTTCGATATCACAAACGGATTTAGAGATATATGGAAATTACAATTATGGGCATTTTCGAACCACATTTTTGGGGCTTTTTGGACCGTTTCAATATCTCCCCCTTAGGAACATTGTTTCACGAGTGTCAAAGAGACGTAATAAGAGAAGTAATTGTGAAGATCTCAGCCCAACCTTAAAGCAACAAATGCACTTACATATCATTTTCAAAAATCTCAACATGAATGTCAAAAATCATTGTATACATGTCACATAAACATGGATGCATGCAAAATGGTGTAAGGCCTGAAACTTAAGATTTGAAATCATATAAGGGACTTAAGTTAGTACCTTCGGCTTGAGTAGAGTAGAAAAGAAATGGATATCGCTTTCTCATGTCCGCCTCAACTTTCCATGTGGCATTTTCAACTAGTTAGTTCCTCCAAAGGACCTTGACAGAAGCTACATCTTTGTTTCTCAACCTCTTCACTTATCTATCCAAAATCTCCATTGGGCCTCCTCATAAGTCAAATTATCTTCTACAACACCCACAACATCCAAGGGCACTACCGCACTGGGATCACCCACACACTTTCTCAACATGGACACATGGAAGAAGATGTACCATGTATATCTCCATAGACAACTCCGACTCATATTCAACCTTACCAATCCTCCCAAAACTCTATTAGGACACACAAAAACCTTGGGCTTAATTTACTTTTCTTGCCAAATTGAACCATACCTTTCATGGGTGAGACCTTTAAATAGATCCAATCATAAACCTTGAACTCAAGATCTCTTCTTCTCACGTCAGAATAGGACTTTTGTCTACTTTGGGCTGTTTTCAATCTTTCCCTAATCAACCTCCCCTTCTCCAAGGCTTACATGACCAAATTCAGACCTAGCAAAGCCATTTCCCACACTTCAAACCACCCAATCGGGATTCTACAATACCTACCATAAAGAGCCTCAAAGGGAGCCACACCAATGCTTGAGTGGTAGCTATATTTTGTAAGAAAATTCAATGAGTGGAAGATGTTCATCCAACTACCCTTAAACTCCAAAACACATGCTTTAAGCATATCCTTAAGAGTTTGGATAGTCCTCTCAGCTTGACCATCTGTTTGAGGGTGAAAGGTTGTGGTAAGCTTAACCTTGGTACCAAGACCTCTTTGGAAAGACCTCCAAAAATGAGAAGTGAATTGAGCACCACGATCCGAACTGACAGACAAGGGAAACTCATGCAATATAACCAACTCATGAATGTATGATTTTGCAAAATCTTCGAAATCGTAAGTAGTTTTGACCGGTTATCTTCTTGGTCGTCATCAAAGAAGTTGACTTCCGGGGCTTTCTCTTTCCCTTTAAAATAAAGAAGTGAGCCAACTTTGTTATTCTATCCGCAACAACCCAAATAGAATCAAAGTGTTTTCTAGTCTTAGGCAACCCAACCAAAAAATCCATGTTGATCTCTTCCCACTACCAAGTAGGAATCTCTATACCTTGGATAGACCACCCAGCCTTTGATGTTCGGCTTTCACTTGTTGGCAATTGTGACATGTGGATATGAACTTGGCAATGTCTCTCTTCATACCACCCCATTAATATACTTGCCTCAAGTCTCTATACATATTTGTGGATTCGAGGTGAATGGAATAGGATGAATTATTGGCCTCCATCAAGATCAATTCTTTCAAATCATCCACACTTGGCACACACAATCTACCTTGGTACCTAATGGTACCATCTCCCCCTTAGGAGAAAACCTACACCTAATTTTCTCTCACCAAGGCCTTCAACTCTAGCATGGCGGGGTAAAGATCTTGTTTTGCCTTTACCTCCTCAATCAAAGAAGACTTAGAACCATCAACAACCACTACACCCCCATTGTCAACCTCATCCATCCTAACCCCAATCTAGCCAACCGATGGACCTCTCTAGCCACCTCTTTGCCACCATCATCAACATGAGCTAGATTACCCATAGACACCCTACTTAGAGCATCGGCCATAACATTAGTTTTGTCGGGGTGATAATGCACAATCATATCATAATCTTTAAGAAGCTCTAACCACCTTCTTTGTCTCAAGTTAAGATCTTTTTGGGTGAACACATACTGAAGACTCTTGTGGTTGGTAGCACATCAACATGAATCCAATACAAGTAGTGATGCTAAATTTTCAAAGCAAATACCACAGCCACCAATTAAAGATCATGGATTGGATAATTCTTCTCATGCACCTTAAGCTGTCTAGAGGCATATGCTTTCACCTTACTATGCATTACAACACACCCCAAGCCAATTCTTGAGGCTTCACAATATATCACAAATCCTTCTAACCCTTCCGGTAGAGCTAATATAGGAGCGAAGACAAGATTATCCTTCAATGTTTGGAAACACTTTTCACACTCATCGGTCCACACAAATTTTGCCTTCTTTTGTGTCAACTTAGTCATAAGGGAAGCAATAGGTGAGAAACCATTTACAAACCTCTGGTAGTAACCCGCCAAATCCAAAAAACTTCTAATGTCCGATGGAGTCAAAGGTCTAGGAAAATTTCTAATCAACTCCGTCTTCTTAGGATCCACCATAATACCATCACCAGACACTACATGTCCAAAAAATGTAAATCTTTCAACCATAACTCACATCTCTCATATTTTGCAAACAACCTCTCCTCCCACAAGATTTGCAACACCAACCTCAAGTGATCCACATGCTCCTCCTCACTATGGGAATGAATCAAGATATCATTAATAAAAACCACCACAAACAAGTCAAGGTAGGGTTTAAAGACCCTATTCATGAGATGCATAAATATAGCCGGTGCATTAGTCAACCCAAAAGACATAACCACAAGTTCAAAGTGCCCATAACTAGTCCGAAAAGTCGTCTTGGGAATGTCACTCTCCCTCACTTTCACTTGGTCCTACCAAGACCGAAAATTAATCTTAGAAAAGTGACTATCCCCTTGAAGATGATCAAAAAAGTCATCAATCCTTGGTAGAGGGTACCTGTTCTTGATGGTGACCCTATTAAGTTATCAGTAATCAATGGACATTCTAAGAGAACCACTCTTTTTGTTCATAAATAATAACGGCGCACCCCAACATGAATTACTAGGCCTTATAAAACCCATCTCCAATAAATCCCTCAATTGCTCCTTCAACTCCGCTGGGGTCATATGGTAAGGGGGAATAGAAATGGGTTAAGTATAGGGAAGGAAATCGATACCAAAAACTATTTCCTTTTCGGGAGGGACACCGGGGAGTTCATCAAGAAAGACATCAAGAAACTTATTAACCACCAGAACCGACTCAATAGGAAGGATTTTGGACTCAACATTCCTAACCTCACAAGATGAGAAAGACTGTCACGCCCCAAATCCCGTTAGGGCGGACCGGTACCCCTTGCCGATAAGGCCTGGGAGAACCAACCTGTATCAATGCGCTTTCTGTACATATTATAAAGGATTTCTATGTTTGACATATCTTTAAGAAAATAAACGGTGATAACAAGCCAAAAGTACATGCATATGACTAGGTCGATGGGGCCACGGTGTCTAAAGTACGAGACATGACTACACTTTAATTTACATAGTCTACAAAGCCTCTAGATAAAGAAAAACATCTGATAAGGGTCGGGACAGGCCCCGCCTCAACAAATTGTACAATACAAACATATAAGCTTTAGACATACACAAAGCCCCGAAGTAACCTGGAGATTGGTACCAGCAGCTGAATGTCCTGTACTTCTACTAGGGAGATTTACTAGCACCTGTACCTGCAGCATGAAATACAGGTCCCCCATAAGGGACATTAGTACGAGATAATGTACTGAATATGTAAGGCAGGAAACACTGTACATGAAGTAACAATTCAAGTGAGACTGTACTCTGGTGTACCCTAAAAGACCACCTGTAGTTATACTGTGGGATCATGTACTTTATGTTCTTTATATTACTTTACTTTTACTGTATAATTTGTGCCCAACTGTAATACAAATGACCAACTGATCAGTGATATAACTGTATCGGGATCGTCCCTGGCTAGGTTCTTCCTTAACCCCTCGGGCTACCACCCGTGATAATGTCACGACCCCACCCCGGGGCCGTGACTCGTGCCGATTAGGCACTAGTGCTAACATCCAAGCACAAAGGTTCCC